>JAIPRL010000877.1:0-93724 GCA_025469235.1 Pemphigus obesinymphae
CTACACCGAAGCTACGCTCAGAATCGTTTTATTGAATGCAATGATTTATTATTGCTTTCAAATTCAATACATCCACCAAAAGTACCCTGCCCAGTAGCGAAGTGCATTCACCAATACTGACACCCAACGAGCGAAGTGCTTCCACAACCTACTGACCGGCTTTTTTTTTATTTTACTTTTTTTTTTATACTAAACTGAGGTACCTATATTATTGAACCATTAAAAATGTTAATTTATTTGTAAATAATAAAATTTTAAATGTTTAATTGTGTTTTGTTATACTTACAGTAAAATAAAATCAAATTTCTGTATAGAAATATTTCAATCTAAGTTCAACTACAACCAATTATTTTTGAGTATGTACTCTTATAATTAAATTTCTGAATATACGTTTCATAGTATGTTTTTTTCAATTGTATATTTAAATTTCTATTTATATTCGATTTTAATTAAAATTTTACTTTTTTGTCTATAGTGAACTGTATTAATACATACATTTATATTTTGACTAGTATTTTATTAAATGTAAGATATTGACGTGGCGAACTATGACGTGGTTAACTATACATTTTCTGGAGAAAGAAGTAAAGAGAGGGTAAATCAAAACATATTTACTGTACCTGAATAAATTGTAAAATTCGACATGCTTCTGATTTACATTTTATATTGTATAGGTATATATAATCCGAGTCTTTGGTTTCCTTGACATATTTAATAATTATCAATCGAACACGAGCGCCAATGGTTAAAATACGTATAATTATTATTTTATATACCTATTTATAATTTTGAAATATGATGATTTGTGAAAAAGCATCAATATTACAATATATTATGCATATATATGCAATAGATCATCTGGTAGAAATTGCTATGTGTAGGTAAAAAATGTGATCTGCTTTAATACAGATACCAAATAAAATATGATCTATACAAAAAAAAACGTATAACTCAATGCGTTTATACGTAAGTAGGTATATGGTTGACCTTGTTATTTTAAACTTTTATAATGATTTGATTTATTATCAATTAGATAACAGCGAGCGAGAGCAAAAATTAGTTTATCACTTTCGTGATTAATTGGTTAGGCATTATTATTGTTATGTTATTGGCATATTAATATTAATTTATCGGAGTATAAACATAATGAATATAACATTATAATATATAAAATTAGAAAAATTATTAATGAAACCTCGAAATCGATATTATATAATACACACTTTAGGTATGTCATGTGATGACAAACGGAGCAAATAAACGAAGGTGGATAATCGTTATCTCGGTGTGGTCCGTAGGTAATATTATTTCGTCAACTGATAAAAATAGTACACACCTATAGATACCAGTTATACGCACGTGTCATTTTAGGTAGGCAATGATAATATAGATACAACGTGATTCCAAAACATTATCGACCAGTTGGTTTTTATGTAGAACGTCGATTTTTAACTGGTTTTGAAAAAATCTTCTACATACGTACGCACCGGCGAAATAAATTGGTATGATTAATACAATTTAAACTAGTGTTGAAATTTTAAAAGCATTTTACGGTTTAATGCATATTAGATAACGTATATAGAGATTGTCGGATTTTGGAAATTAAAAAAAAATAAATCGTTTGATTAGAAATATACCTAATATGCATAGGATCTAAAAAGCCGTGAAATAGTTACACGTTTATATTATTATTATTATTATTATTATTATTATTATTATTATTATTATTATTGCTATATACTATTAACATTTTTTATCCTTATAATATAGTATTTACCTACCTATACAGTATAATATTCTATAACCAGTTATCACTTATCACCACGATATAAGAACTTAAATCGTGCTTATCAGTAACCGTGAACGATATCACTTATCATTTACATAACGCGTACCTACATAATATAATATTATACGCCACACTCAGTTTTATTTTGAGACTCTCCTCCTAATCTCTATATATTATGAACCTTAACCTCTCGTTCGGGATTCAGCACGTTATATTAATATCGATTATGGGCGAGGCAATCGCTGTCGATATCAGTTTTTACGACAGTGTTTTCCACAGATAAACAAATACACAACGTGTGTTTATTCGCGTCTCGTACAATCATCGAAAACACATTTTAGACTCGAAATCTGTTCCAGTGTCACGCGTGTATGCGCCTGGAGGGGAAGTCTTCTGACTTTATAGTCCGTGTTCGAAAGATATTTTATTAGGTATAAAACTTAACTTATTAAAAATCCCGGAGTGTGTTATTACGAGTGCTAAAAACAAGAAAATTACAGTGAGTAAATTAATATTTTTTAGATAAATATTTTTATTTTTTTTATTTTGAATTTTCATATAATTTGTCATTTCGAATAGAATATACTGTGGGTTATAAATCATACGGAGCAATAATATAATTTCAGTTTTTATTCTTATTAAATCGGTGTCATTCTTTTTCTCATCAAATTTAGAGAAATAATATTGTACACGAGTAGTGAATTTGACTTAACCAGGTACAATAAAACGGTTAAATATTACATATTATGGTATACCTAATCTATCTATTATCTTTCAAGCTCGAGTTTTTAATTATGTGAAATTTTTAATAAATAAAGTTATCTATTTTGAAAACTTGACGAAATGTCTTATTTTTGTTATTCTAAACGACGAAACAAAAAATATTAAAATTATTGTATATGTATTGTCTTGTAAATTATAATAGGTACATGTATAATATAAAATCAACTACAACAATTTAGCAATCTAACAACAATTTCAATTAATTACAATATCTTCATATTTGAATTTTTTTTAGATATTTCACTTCTCTAAAGAATAATTGCTGTATATAAAACTGTACAGTGGGTACCCTACCCACCCCCTCTCCACAAGGTTCATGTTTATCAAGAAATACGTAAGTATATTTTATTTTGTAAGTAACCATATTTTTTTTTTTTGTCTCTAGTCTTTGATTAGATTTATAAAAAGAAGTGTAAATTTTAAGTTTTGAAATGTCGTTTATATATTTGAAACATGACCCATATTATTGTTCTTTGAAGTCATAATTTTGTTTATTTTCCAGCCCTATAAAAAAATTAAATTTTAAAACCATTTTATAATATATATATATAAGTTGTTTTGAACAAATACAACTAATACAGAATACTTACTTTATCATTTTATTGTAATTTTTGTACAAATATAGTTCTTGAAATTTGGGATATTTCCACCATTTGTATTATATTTTATACATATATATATATATATATATATAGATAAGTATGTACAATGATATGTGAATTCATACTACAAAAATGTCAGAAGATGTATTTAACAATTAAAAAATGTCCAAAATTTAGATTGATTTATAATTTAATGATTTGATAACAATGTGAACTTTAACTCTTTATCCCCTAAAAAAATATAAAATGTAATAGAAGTTTATCATATTGTATACAGGAACTTACTATTAGAGATATAAGAGATATTATACCAAACATATAAAAATCTGGTTTAGTAAATTTATTTGAAAAATAGCGAATTTATCGTTTTAATTTAAAGTTGGTATTATATTAAGATTAATTTTATTAAAATTTCTATAATTGGTTGTTAAATTATATTTGCAGTTAAATTTTTTTTATATATTATATTTCGACGTATATGGTTAATTCATACCTTTATATATCCCCACTAGTGAATCCTTCTCAATTACGTCACTACACAGATAAAATAATAGAAATGTAAATAAACATATTTTTAAGTAGAAAACATTCATAATATTTGGTATAAACTATAGACTCTAATGTTATGTACGAAATAATTATCGCAATATGGTTATTTTTTTCTTTTACATAGGTATACCTAATTGTTATTTTTTAAGTAAGTTAATGAACAAAACATTTTTTAAAAAGTAACTACTTAGGTACCTATACCTAATAAATATTATTACATTTTATTCTTGCCGAAAAAATAATTATTTCCAATTGTTATATAGGTACTATTATTATTATTATTATTATTTTAATTCGAACATTCAATACCAACCATATATTTATTATTTTAACTGCTTTATATACTCAATATATATTTATAAATATTATTTAATTTTGTTATTTTTTTTACTGAAAACTGAATATCATAAGAAAAATAAAATAACGTTTTAAATACCAATATTAATTATAACTATTGTAATACTTATAATGAAAATTAAAAAAAAATAATATTAACGTACAATCGTATTCAGATATTCAATAGATTCAAAAAAAAAAAAAAAAAATGTAAATTTCACTCGAAAGTCGAATTAATTGTAAAATAAGTCTCCTGTAATTTGATATATAGGTACCTACTATTATAATTTTTGAGCACGTTCTCATTATAATAAAATGTGAGCGTATTATATTTATACAGTCCTATATGGATAATCACAAATCAGTAATACTATTTTGTTTATTTTAGAATGTTATCACAATATACAATAATATCACTTGAAAATAATTTTATATTTTTAAAATAAATAACTTAAAATACACATACGATGACATCTCAAAATAGAAATTATTGTATAAAATATTGATAAATATTATATGATCATTGTTTCAATTACATAGGTAAGTACTTAATATTTTAAAATAAAATATTAGATATATTATATGATTTTAATCAATATTTTTATAATATATTTTATGTAAAATTCTATCAATCTACATCAATTTATGGTAGAATCAAAATTGTATTATAATATTTAGGTTTATATCTAATTTTACATCAAATATTACATATATATATATATATTCTTTTAGTTTTGATAGAAAGAAATAAAATCGAATCAGTATAATATGTATGTACACATAATATATACCTATTATACCTACACTTTTATTACATTATTGACGATTTACAATAAATACAAACTATTTTTCTTTATTTTTACCAGTATACTATAATATTTAATTAATAATATAATAGTAGTGCCTATATGATAAATAATAATTAACATTACATGGCTATCTAATGTGTACAAGTTCAAAGTATTATATTTTAGGTACACATAGATATATATTATAACCTGTTGTAAAATATGTATTCTTAAAAAAAGTTTTCAAATAATTACTATTGATTAGCGATAGCAAAACATTAAAAAAAAATAATAAAATTGTTTTTTGTAGACATCTACTTCAAAAAAATATGTTTGAATATGTCTTATGTATATATATATATATATATAGCTATTGCTTAGAATTTTAGGGTTTCATTACAGTGCCAGCGAAAAAATAGGGGGGGGGGTAAGCTGGGCAAGTGTCTTCAGAGTCTCGTGTTTTATGGAGTCTCAAAATATTTTAAGGATACATTTTCTATAATTTTGAGGAAAATTTCTGTGAATGGTGAATGATTATTTTTCTTTTTAAAAGCGATTTTATCTAGAGCCTCGCAAAACTAACGATAACCCTGGATTTTAAGTTTTTCGAAATCTATTCTTTTTTGTTTACCTTTTTATCTCATATATCTCAGTATTTTATAAAAAAAAAATGAGATTATCGAGTTCGTTAATATAGAAATAAAAAAAAAAAAAACGGAGAGATTCTAAATCGTATAAAATATTTCAAATGAAATCTCAAATACGATCTTCTGAGTAATTTAAAAATATCAAGACAGAACTCTTGCGCATTAGTAGGACATATAATAGAAATAGTAAATTATTTCTTGGGGAAAATATGTTTTTAATGATCTGAATGTTTTTTAATGTTTATAACATGAACTGCAGAAAATAACAGAATGAATTGCACTCGTATACCTATGTAATTAATTATATAATTATAAATAACTAATAAGTATTGTATGTATACACAGCTACATTTAAATACAGAATGATATAATATTAGTAAGTTAATATTAAATATTTTTTTAAAAATACTTATCGAATATTTTACACATATTATAAATGTAATTAAATATTATTACTTATAATTTAGATTATATTAAATTTCACTAAATCAATAATTATGTAGGTATTATATAATTATTATATTATACGTTTCATACACTCGATATCGTGTTATGATGTACATATACATATGCAAGTATATTAAAATTATCACTTGAACATGGATATGATTATTATATGTACGTTTTAATAAATAATAATAATAAATAAGTATATATAAACAATTGAATGAATTAAATATCTATACATTGAGGTATACCTAAATATCTAAATAAAAATATGGGATATAGCTAAGTTTTAAGTATATTAATGCTTTTCTCGAATACTTACATTTCCACTCACATATTGCGTTTTTAATAAAAGAAATATATATACAACGAAAAATTAAACTGTGACTAATAATATACCAATTAAACGTGGTTAAAATATAATAATAATATTCAACCTCCCACCCACAGACTACGATCACCATAATTTAGTAGAATATATATTAAAACTACAGAGTATATGAATATTTTTTCTTAATATTTGTAGTTTATATACTCGTTTAAAAATGTTTATGTTATGCTAAATCTTTCAGTCAACCATATTTGAAAATTTTCTGAAGGTTCATACAACATTGCATGGCAAGGTTCAATGTAACAATGAATCATCTCCTGAACCCCTCCTCCCCGAGAGAACTTGCAAGCAACCATGCATTTTTATTGTGCTTCTCCCTGTATAACACATTTTGACATCAGACCGAGTGAGATTTGACTATATTATTAAATTCGCAATAATGATTCAAAAATGTCTCCCTCTTTGCCGTGCCTATATACTATATTGTATACTATTCCATGGGAAATTAATCCTCAATTTAAAAGATCATTGTTGCAAGTAGCCGAAAAGTGGACCTATCTTTTCGTGGTTTTAGATACCCCTACCCTTATTTTAAACTCAATTTCCATACGTGTCTACTGTCTATGGTCCATGAGGGATTAGGGGAGGGACACCTGGAGAATAACCTTATAATGGATATAACTAAAACTGGTAGTTTATAACATGAAAATATTATAATTTATTTAGGTCTGCCCCCTCTGAAATTTATCCTATAAGCGATAAACATTGAAATATGAATAAAATAATAATTTTTATTTTAACATTGTATCTTAAAGGTTATATTGTACATTAATTTTTAAAAATTTAATATTTAAATATTCAATGAAATGTTATTCTACATTAAAACTTAAACATTAATTATTTTACATTCATTCAATGTTTATTAAACGTTTATTCTTACACATTCAACTATTAACGTTACATTAAATATTTATTATTGAACATTTAATTATTAACGTTACATCAAATGTTTATTATTAAACATTTAAGTATTAACGTTACATCAAATGTTCAATATTAGGAAATGTTTATTGGATACACATTTTTCATGTATAGATAGTAAAATTTAAATTTATAGTATGAATTTTTAACGCGTGTTTTGTACACTTATTATAATCTTAAAGGGGTTTTTTAAATTATGTTCATTCGAATCTGGTTATTCTACATAATACTATACAAATTATTACAATGTGTTATACCGAGGAGGTCAAAACGAGTTGAAAGTTTGACCAATACGAAATTTGTTTTAGTTGTATTACTATTAGGTATTATAGATACTTTTAATTTTTTTAATAAATAATTACAATATTAAAAATTAATATATCTACGCGGAAAATTATAAAAAAAATGTCTAGATATAGATAGTGGAAGTTGGTCATTGTACAGGACAGTTTATTATAATTTTTTCAAACACCAAAAACTACAAATTCATTATTTCTACGAATTGTTAAAAATTTAAAAACTCATTTAAAAACGGTATTTTTAATGTGTTTATATAATGCACATTTGGCCAATATCAATTCTTTTAAAAAAAATTATAATATTATAACCAATATCTATCAATTTATATCAACATTAAATATTGCTGCAATGTTTTGTAATCATATATCTAAAACATTTAAATGTTTCGAAGATTTGTTAACAAGATATATTTGAATGCAACTTGTGCTGTTAGGGATTTGTTATTTTCATATATTTTCAGCATTTATAAAATATTTCCAGTATAAAAGGTAGATTTCCTTTACGTTTAAGAAAACTATGTTTTCTAGAAAATTAAAAGAATGATCTGTATAAAGTGGTATATAAACTAACTAGAACCAATTTCTATTAAAGAAGCTCTTTATTCGAAAACTCCTATTATCGATCTAAAAAAAAAACAGGTATGCGTATAAATTAAAAAACATATACTAAGTCGGTAATAATGACAAGTTTGTTTATTATTTTCCAATTTATATAATATTATTGTATAAGTATATTTCTATAAGATTCAGCTCTATGTAACTTATAAGAGATTTAAAGTGAATTGATTATATCCAAAACAGATTTCTATGTTTCATCAGTTTTACTCTCGGGATTAATGACCGAAAACATAATATTATGACCCGATATCTCAGCAGCTAGGCTTATCATTTATTGGGCCCTAGACAATAACAACTGAAAGTTGGGTTTCTACTAAAACTAATGGAAGGCAAAATCGACTGCCCTAGAGTTATTGAAAAGATAAATTTTAGAGTGTTTAATGCATGTATCAGATCGACCTATGTCTTTTTTATCCCTATGAGATCTACAAACTTTTATGCAAAAGAACATTTGATCAGAGTTCGGAAGACCTTAAATAAATGCCTTTAATACTATTTTTAAGTGTTATTACTATTATTTTTGTATATTGGATGTTTATGCTGTACCTAATATTAGTTATTTGTTAACTTTAATTTCATAATTTAAATGTAAAAGCCGTTAGGCGTATATTAAAAAAAAAAAAATCTCCGTTGTCCGTGTTTTACTGACATAAAAATGTAATAATAAAGCGGTCGAGTCGTACCTGTATATCGTTATATGACGTATAGTCGGATACAGTGGCGGATTAAGAGCTAAATTTTAAGAGGTGGGGGGGGGCAAAAGCCTAAAACTTTATAACATGTTAAGGTTATTCCATGTTATATTACGTAGTAAATCATATAAAGTATAGTAAAATACAATATAAAAAATGGATTTGGAGGGGGGGGGAATGCCTATCCCTAGATCTGCTTCTGGCCTGATACATTATGACGTACCATCATTATTATTTAACGACGAAAGATAAAATACAAATATTGTTATATTATACTGTAGAAACGATTAAGCATATTGTATTGTGTAAAAGCATTATTTATTTTTTAAACAATCGAATCGTGAAAAATGACTTCGGGAAATCGGTAGGTAGCTTATAACCTTTCGGGACACACGATGAGACGGTACATATGAAATTCCATTCCTGATGGTTTTGACGATGACGACGACGACGACGACGATGATGATGATGATGATATTAAAATAATATTATTCTTTGTGTAACCCGGATCGATATATGTATATATTATATAAGTACTTATATCCCCCTCGAAAAAAAAATGCATCTACCTAAGAATAATAATAATAATAATAATAATAATAATAATATTACTATCGTATGATTACGCGTCTCTTTTTCTCGCTCTCTGTGTTCATATAATAATATACACCGAAAGGGTTTCGAATTCGGGGGAGAGTGCCGAGCAGCCGATGATCGTTCTGCGCGATAACCGAACGAGTTTGAAAACCTTTTTTTCCTTCTTCTCTCTCTGGCCGGCGTGTCGTTAATACAAAAAATAAAACTAAAATAACAGACAGAAAAAATGAAAACGAAAAAAAAAAAAACCAGTTGGTCACGTCTACGGAAATCCAATATATTATACGCACCGTCGCCCGGTAGTTCTATGTGTTGTGACAGCCACTGCGCCTAACCGTATATATCTTATTAGTACCTATTGTATAATATTATAATGCAGTGTGTTTTATAAGTTCCGCAAGACCCTTGTACAAATATATCAAAAATAATTTTCAATTCGGTTTTGTTGACAGTGATCGCTATATTACAAATGGTCATAACTTTTTTGACGAATTTTGAAAATCCCTCCATCGATGTTCAAATAAATAACTCTTTGGAAATTATGATATTTTTTAAATGTTTAAAAAAATAAAAACTATGTGGAATGGACGAGAAGTTCGATGAAATTTAGGTAATTTGTGGGTTGCATTATTGATTCAAATCACAGAAAATATTATAACATATATGAACTCAATAAATAACTGCTGTGTTGGATTTAAAGTGGCAATCAAATCTATTTAAATGCAATCCTATTTAAATATTATAATGTTATTTTTACAGATATCGATCAGTCATTATAATGACCTACATTAATTGTATATAAAAACTTGTAGGTATACCTATCATTTAATTACGCGATAATATCATCGCATTATTAAACAATAAACATGAAAAAAATATTTTAGCATAACCATATACATATTTTTCCTTTTAAATTATCAACATATTTAATTAAAAATATTAAATTTATCTTAAAATAACTGAAACCATGTAAATAATGACAATAATTATTGATATATGAATTTGCGAAAATAGCATCGATTGTCATTTATTAAACTGAAACAAGTTTCGTCCAATTTTTATGATATTAATTAACAATTAATTCAGAACATAAAATGTGTTAATGGATGTACTGAAATTATTTAAAATGCAATAGTATGTTCATTATATGCTATGAGTTAGGCACTTTATATGTATGTCTAAGTTTCACACTAATTATATTCCAAGTATATCATTGTGTCCTTCTGCACGACTGTCTTTATGGCCTATTAAATATGAATATAGGACTAGAATTATTGAATATCCCATAAAAATTGTACTTAAATTAAAATTTCGTTTTCCATGAGTATAAAATAAAATAGGCGATCAGTAGAAGGTAAAACCACTTTGCTATAACAAATTTACTATAAAAAAAAAACAATGAAAAAACTTTTTACCTGCTTACATCAAAATTCCTAATTGAATCTTTCTACCTGAGTAATTGTTTCCAGAGAAATAAAAATGAAATATTAAACAAAATATATCAATGTAAAACCAAGAGATCCTTGCATACTCCACTCAGAGTTAAACTTTCGGAACCGGACGTTTCGGCGTGACCGATTCGGCGTTGCCATTTCGGCGTATAAGCCATTGTTTTGCCATTTATGTTGAATTAATTTACATTTTTATTTTTACATACTATTTTTTTTTTTTTAACTTCAATTTATATTATGTTATTTAAATTTTAATTCAATATTAATTTATATTTAATACACTTGCATGTGTTTTAAAATAAACCAAATATCGAAATATCGTAAGAAAGACGTGCGTACATTGACATCTACTGTTATTTATTATCGTGTGTAATAATAATGGTAATAATAATCGAAAACCGGTAATGGGTATTCGGACAAAATCGTGATAAAACTTATTATAATTTATTTTTTGTATTTAACGATAAGTGACCATTAAGAATCCCAATATAGTATATAAATATAGTAGATACCTACTCAAAATCAAAACTCGAAATAAATTTAAATTATTATGTTTTGCATTTAACAGTACCTAGTTTTATTTTACCCTTTTTTTTTTTGTAAAACAGAAATTGAAAATTAGGTATTTGATAAAAATTGAAATTTCAAACGTTATTATTATTATTTATTAATCAATATTTAAAATAAACCAATAGGAAAATTAAATAATTAGTACTAATTAAAACAGCAAAATATAGTAATAAAGCAAAAATATGCTTCACGCCGTAATGGAATACGCCGAAACGGTCACGCCGAAACTATTCCAGAAAAATTAAAATGAACATTATTGTAAAATCAAGGGATTCCTAGCTATCCGTTTAAACACTACAATTTAAACAAACCCAAATACTTTATTATTTTTACATTATTGATGAATTAATGAAAAAAATAAAATTAATAAACCAATATTATTATTTAATAATAGTTGAAATTTCCTAAAAAATTAAAAAATAATACTACTGAATAAATTACATTAAATTTTGCAAAATATCAATAATAGTTCCATCATTTTCATTACCTAAATTATTTGTATACTAAGAAAAATATACAGATACCAAGGACAGAACAATCGTCTAGAATTTCTCAAATTTCATACTAAATATTTGTTCTACAAGCAGTAACAAATTATACCTACTACTAACGTTTTATATTATGATAATCTTTAGTTAATATGAAATAATTTACAACGAATGTCAATAGCATATATAACTTTAAATTCTTAATATCTTTTTAGTGTTTTAGAATGACTCAATGATATATTACATAACGGTTAATTAAAAGTGAATAAATTGTTATTAATATATTATTACCTATAGGTAAAATATACATTACCAACGGTCATAACTGCCAAAACAATACTCTTCCCTTTTTGTCAGATAATTAGATATCTGAGATTGAGAAGATATCAAAAAAAAAAAAATGGGAAAATATCAAATTAAATTATCAAAGTTCTCTATTAGAGCTAAATTTAGTATTTTTTTCATTATATACATATATCAATTATACATAATATATATATATAGATAAATGTTTTGATGAATTTTTACAAAATATATTTTTAAATATTTATGAGTTTTTACAAACACTATTATTATTACAAATAGATATTCAATAAAAAAAGATAGTTGGTAGGAGGTGGATAAACTTCGCACTTTGGGTAGGATAGGTACATAGGAGGTGATAGATATATCGAATTTGAAAGCAATGATAAATCATTTATTTCGATAAAACGATTTTAAACAAAGCTCCGGTGTATTAAGCTTAACATGATTATTAAAATGTATATGGATTATAAAAAAATACAGTGTCAATATTCATATATTGTGCTATAATAAATATTTGGTGTAAATTTCTAAATTCTGGTATTTGAATTTTCCAATTTATAATAATTTTCAGACTATTTGATAGTTATAAATATTATATATGACCTATTTAGTCGAAGTCTATGATTATGCCTATGTCTATGTTATTACGCTTAGTTTAGTGTTAAGCTTTTGAAAAAACTTAGAAAATCAAAAAATTGCCTCTATAAAGAACCAATTAAAACGTATTTCCTATTGAAAACGTCTATACCTAAAAACTCTTACTTTATTCCTTCTACCTGAGAAGTGTAAATAATATGAAATTACACGAATAACATAAAAAATAAAATAAAAAAACACATTGTAAAACCAACACATTCATCTCTACGCTGAGAATCGAAATCCTAATTTATAATTTATTAAGTATCTATAGTGTATAGCCCACGAAACAAGTAATAATTGCCCCCTCCCCATGAACAATAAAAAATCTAAAAATATGTGCAACATCTCATTAGCTCACTACCTACAGCATCCTTAGTTTTAAAATTTTTTGAAATAAATAGAAACATATTACCCAGCTAGTATACAGCTATTCGATGGCTCAGCCATGTTTTTTTATACCGATTTTTAAGATAAGAAATTAAATTGAAATTATTTTAATTGATAACAGTTGACCATTGTTTTTACTACCTTGTAAGTATCAGATTGTAAATGGGTCGTGAAATTAGCTTTTTTGTAAGCACAAACAATGTAAAATAATTAATCAAAAATATATATTTATTTTACCTCTTGTAAATATTATATTTCTGTAAAATTAAAAATAATTTGTGTTTATATACTTTTAGCCCGCTAAATGTGTTTAATTTTTCATATAGTCCTCGAATAAAAGTTTTGGAGACCTCCAGTGTCCAATCTATACCAATAATACACACATACACATATATCTTCTTCTTCGCCTTCGCCTTCTCTCCCAACTATTTGGGTTCTGTCAATACATACACATATATACATAGTTATATTATGAACAATAGAAAATTGGTATCTATGACTATATAGTTAATTATTATTAAATTTTTTCAAGTGAAATTTTCTCTACATTGTAATATCTATTTATGAATTTATTACGAAAGCACATGATAAAGTTCAATGTTATTCGATTGTTCTACTTAATATTCTTCATAAAATGAGTCAATTATTATAATATATTAATAGGTATAGGTACTAGAAAAAAGCTCCTGTTGTTGAAATATGTAATTTGTTATTCCGTGAGGTCAGTCGACGTTGAACTTTTTATTTTTATTTGTGTATTTGTTATAGATCACAGATAAACTTAATATAGTAAAAAAATGAGAACAAATGTATTAGATTAGAGCTTAATGTTTCTCTTGAGCTTCATTTATTAACTTGTATAGCAGTTATAAAACGATAAGATTATTGAAGTATAATTCATGTGATTAGATTAATTGCGATACATTTTCAAAGATGTTTCGTTAAATATAAATAAATAACAATATTTTACCATTTTAAAAATAAAAAAAATTATATAGTGGCTATTAAAAATATTTAGTCATTATTGGAATATATACACAGTGGCATTACAATATTCTGTCATTAATCGATCCGCTTTTATGAAAAGAAATATGCACAAATAATTGATATTTTTAACCTCTGAGAACAAGTTAAGTTGTTTTTACAACATTTGATCTACATTAGAATTTTAATACAAATTTACCCATTTAGAAATGGTAAATCGTTGAATACCGTTGAAGAGTTAAAAAGTCAAGATATTTTTATTAAATTAGATATAGTTGCTATATAATTTTCTGCAATATTAATTTTAACATAACAAGATAATTATTTTTTAATATTTACCTATCTACCAAAAATTAAATATAAAAATTCCAGTTAAGTTATGTAATTAAATATTAAGGTAAATCTTATTATTCAATAAATGTTCAATTTATTTCCATTTACATGGTATAATATGTATCACATACACCATTGGCACATATGAAAATAGAATTCCATTTTTTAGCGGTTTAACCAAGTCAAGTTAGTTATTTTATTTCTCTTTACTTTTTAAGTTAACCAATATTACTTTTGAAATTACTATTCTTGAGTGAAGTGACAGAGACATAATGTTAAATGAATTTTTAGTGTAATAATTATATTTTTTAACTTAAAGTGTCTGGATATCAAATACATTTCGTGGGCTTAGAATCAAAACGTTTTACCTCGATATTTTCAAATTAACTAGAAGAGTATTTTGAAAATTCTTATGTTAATACCTTAATAATAAATATTAATTTATGCCATTTTAATTTTCTGTAACTCATCCAATAATAATAAGAAGTATTTTCTTCCAATTTTAAAAAGTCCAGAAAAAATTCAATACTTTGGTATAAAAAGTACCTATTTTTTTTAAAAATTTGTGACTTAGAACCTTCGTGTTTGAGCCCTCAATTTGTTTATAATATATTACAAATTATCGTGTTATATTGTAAATTAAGCCTATTTATTATTATTTTTAATATAAATATTATTTTATTACCCATATTTATATATTATGTCCTTATATAAATCTGTTTGTTTATCGATTTGATAACTAATATTGACATTATATACTACCTAATATATTTGTTGGTTGTATAATATATCATAATTAAGTTATAGTAATAATGTAATTCTTAATATTTTTCGGTAGATAGATGAACATTTTTCAAATTAATTATTTGAAAAATAATATTAAAAAATAATTATTAAAAGACTTATTTCTTTTATTTGTACAAGTATATTCACGTGCGTAAAGTTGGCCATATTGTCCGATTATTTTGAAAATTATGCCAATATTTTGCAAGTAATTGGCAAGAATTTGCAAATTCATTCCCGCAATTTGCAAACTGTCCTAAGTCAAAACTTGTGTCAAATTATTCCCCTTAATTTGCGAGAATTTTTAAGTTAACTCTCGCAATTTTCAAATCAACAACCACCTATACTGTGTTTTGATGCAATTTAATTTTACGACTTTCTAGTAGGTAATTTAATATATAGTTAAGTGGAAATTCAGGTCTAGTGTGGCTGACCCCAAATATTTAGGGAAAAAGGCAAAAGAGTAGCAGAGAGATATAGATAAATACCTAGGTAACGCATTCATCTTTATAATATTATTATTCTGAAATAATTTTTAAATGTACCTAGTTAAATAACTATTCAAATGTTCAAACATTTTCATTTTTAGCCATTGATTTGAATGTGCTATTATAGAATTAAAAAATCTACTCCTATAAATTATAACAATATATTAATATATACCAAAGAGTTCAGTTTTTTTTCTTTAAGAATTTCAAATTTGTTCACTCAAGTATTCCGTAAGGATATTTTAAATTTATAGATAAAAAAAATATCTTATTTATCTTAAATCTCAATGTTCTACGATGATTCTAGTCATAATGTACCGGTATATTATAATGTATAATTGTATAAGTCAATCCATATAAATAATATAGTTTAAAAATATAGTGGGCATAAGTGTATCTATAACCCAGTCATCGCTCTAGGATTATTAACAATATACATTCACTGCAAATTAACTAATTACATTTTTTAATTCAATTTAAGTCTATTAATTTTCATATTCATTTAGATAGGACAGAATTGGCTGTAATAGCCAATATTATTATATGTACTTATACTATTATATATTGTAATTTCCTATATTAAATTAACTCGCCGTATTTATCTAAGTTCAATTTGACAATTAATTTAATATGTAGTCTAATATTCTATTATATTATTACAATTTAATTTCACAATTCATTATTATTAAGTCATATTATATTGATGTTTTGTATTTTCAGGTAATCGAAAAATTTTAGTCCATCAAAAACTAGACGAGATTTGTTAATGATGACGGTATAAATTCCATAAAAAGATATAAGTCACTTCGGGAATAAGGAATTAAGGAATAACATACATTTTTTCCAGTAAATATATCAAGGTAAAAAAAAATTTCAATATTGGTTCAAGACTAAATTAATATTCTCTAAAAAATAACCAAAAATTAAGAACAAATATAGGTCGAAGGGGAAAAATATTCAGCTATTAATCCATAACAATATCCAGTTATGTTCAAAAATATAATAATTAATCAAAACAATATAAAAACAATTCCAAAAATATCAGATATAGTAATTTTGGATATATTATGTAATATAATACTGACCAAACTTGACCAAAAAACAAATTAATAATGTATTATACGTGTTAAGATTTATCAAATTTAGCTTCTAGGAGGAATAAAATATATAATCGTTCATTAAAATTTGTTGTTTAAAACTATTATTAAATTGAAAATACATTTATTAGTTTTAATTTTGATAATTTTTTGTATACCTTCTTATTATGTACCTATATATTTTGTGTGATAACAAAACGAGAATTTATTGGATGAAAATAGAAACTTAAAATAACTAGTTAAATTATAAATTTTAAGTTTCATTTTCCAATAATTTTTTTTTTATAATTTAAGTAAAGTGTTTCTCCTTCCCCAATAAAACATTAATCCTAAATAATTCATTTAAATTAGTATTGTTCACTTATTCAAAAAACTTTTTGACTAGATTATTTGATGAGTAATATACACCAAATCAATTAAATCAATGTAAGTCGAAAAGTCATCAAAATTAAAAATTTAATACATTAACTATAGTTGGTGTGCTTTCTTGATTATTTGAACATTATTGTATTTTTAAATAATTAATTTAAGGGGCCTCTACACCACTCGATTCTAAAGAGTATTATTTAGACAATTTATTATAATTTCTTTGTACGATTTTGTGTTTGTGTGAGGTGTACATGATCATTAGGGTTAGTAACTCGTATTAAAAGTATACGAGGAGCTATACGTGCACTCATGAAAAAAATGTATATTTTTCACTCAAATAGACAATTCTAATTCCATCAGAACATTACAATGAGTACATTAATTTTAATTTTGAAAAAATATGCGAATTTTCCATAAAATTTACGAGAGAATGATCTAGGCACTTTTTAAATATTGTTCTTATTTCATCATATATTTTTATTCAAAATTAAGAAAATGTTGGAAACTTTAAACAATCTTAATTATAATTTAAAATGTGAAAATAAAAATTGTGGCTCAATCATTTCCTCCAGAAAGTAATGAAATATGTATATATGTTTTAAAAATAGTTATTGGAGTACTTGTCGTGCCGGACTCTTGGAATTAGAATGAGAAGTTTCTTTTACCAAAAGAATGGTTGTCTAGATAACCCTTAACATAATTATTTACGTTTGATATAAAATGTTCTAAATTATTTGAATGTATTGAAAATGGGCCACTCTTTAAAATTAATTATGACTATGTGTTTGTTTATGTTATATTATATTTTAACGGATGAATGTAGTTTAGGTGGTTCTAATCGGTCATTTTATAAGAAGTATGATAAACCCAAAATGATCGTATATGATAGATTATGGCATGTTAGTGTTTCAGAATTTAATGAAGTTCGTGAAGTTAATGAAGTTAATACAATTAATGAATTCTTCTTACAGCATTCTATTATTTTAGCCCATGTGATAATAATGAAAATAAGGCCAAGTATCAAATCATATTTTGAACGGAATAATGCTTTCGCTGTGAGAAAATTTTAAAACTTTGGCTGGTCGAATATTAATCCTGTAATAACCTTAAGATTGCTTGACATGTCTTCTAAAACGTTGTTCAATATATGAATTAATACCTTATACATTCGCAAGTAAATAATGTTCAAAATATAGAAACATTGTTTAATCTATTAGTATGATAATTAATATACCACGAGTAGGAAATTCATAATTTTGAAAAATGCTACGATTAAGTTCTAGAAAAGATGTCCAACATTCTTAATATATTTGTTTTCTCTGTCTTACATAGGTACATATAACATAGTAAATCTACGTCCCCATTCTTACTACAGTTTATTTGTAATTAATATTAGAGTAAATTGATCTATTACTAAATTTGTAGAAGAATTACTATGCTCTAACTTTTTTTTTTTTAATTTTATTTTTAAACAAGTTAGGTATAGGTAAGTAGTTAAATAAATTATTTTTTTGATGCATATTACTAGTTTTATGCATACAAATTTAAAAAAAAAACTCCAAGTTAGAGCATAGTTTATGTTCTCTTCCAGAAATTTGATAATAGGTATATTTAATTTAAATTTAATTATAAATTAACTGTAGTAAGATTGCGGCACCTAGATATTCCATTTTATCTGTATGTAAGACAGAGACAACAAACGTGTGTATAGCGTCCTATTAACAAATTACCATCTCCACCATATACATATAGAATTAGTAAAAGGTAATTTTAATCTAGAAATTGAAAAATAGTAAATACTATCCAGCAAAAAACATTATGTTAAGAATTTTACCAAATAGTTGTATCAAAATGTTATTTATTTTATCAAAAACTGTATTTTTATTTTATTATATTAAAATTTTAATCAGTATTTTTTTCATAATAAATAGTATAAATATATAGAATTTTTATTTTTGTCCAGCCCGCGAAATCTTTTCAATTTATCAATAAGGCCCGAGTGTCCACAAAAGTTGCCGACCATTGAATTAAATCCCAAATTAGAGAACGCTATAAATGCGTTTTAATGGCATTAAAATACATTCTTGCTTTCTAAGTACAATTTCTCTCCTAGGTATTGTAGATTCAAAATTTAAAAATAGTAATATGATTGACAGAATATTTACTATGGATGAACATGAACGTTTTTTAGTTAAAAAGATTTTTTGAATTAGAATGTTTGAAAATTTGACGTTGTTCAATCAAAAATTTTAGATTTTTACATATATACATACAAATGGAACAAATACTTTATGCTTGATCTTAGTTTACGTTTTGATCTTTTATTTAGTGTATATATTTTTCTTTTATGGTAATTATTGATTAAACTTTAATCAGAAAGTCACAAGTTTTTTTTGAACAAATATCATGATTGTACAACAATAAAAAGTGGTATGGATATGAAACTATTTTTAGATTACTTTTGAAATGTATTTTAACATTTTTTAATTGTTAAATTTTCATAATTCAAAAAACTTCTTAAAAATTCCCTACACAGACTCGGTTAAAAATTGATAGTATATCGTCATCTTAGGATATAAATGTATACGTATAAGTATTAATTTATATTTTTATGGTCGTAAAGAGTTGAAAAATGTTGTTATCCGAAATAAATAAACAGAATTAAAACGTACGAATACATATGTAAAACGGGAGGAGATAAGAAATATGTTTTAAAAATCAAACAGCGATATACTAAACGCTAAAACAGTATATTATGTTACATACGTTTATGTAAAATTATCTCTAAAAATATATATATGAATATATTAAACGGATACCCGTGGGTTTTGAGAGGACGCAACACCGGTCCTTGTTGTCCATATTCCTACACGAATTATATTATAATATACGAATACGACTTTCCATGCATATTTCAAAGTGCACACGATATTGTTATAATATGATTAAAAGGTCAAATCGGGGAATAATATTATACTCTAGCTATGAGTAAAATCGACGTTTTAAAGGTTGTAAAAGTTAAAAAATATAATTCACAAAACTTGTATTCGTTCGTTTGAACAAAATACCAATCGATGCAAAATTAGATGTTTGTAAGGTTTCGGGGTAGATATTAAAAGGATGTTATCACTAAAAACAACTCAACATTAGCATATATATGCCTACGTAGTAAAATACGCATATATAATTATTTTTGTTAGTTTTCAATTTACCATGACAGTATTTGGACGAATTTCATATTTTTACAATATCCATTGTAGAAGTAAAAAAAATAAATTCTATTAAATTATAGAAATAATAATTATACAATAATATGTATTATATAGATAATAGGTATTTAATATATATCTATTATTAGATATGTGTATTCGATCTTCAATAAACTTTGAAATTTCAATATTTGATTTCCAATTATAATTAAATATTATGCAATGAGATTGACTGACAATTAATACCCTATGAGATTAGTTATATTATTTGCTATAGTTTTAACGTATATTAAGGTGTAGGGAATTTAATTATAAAATAAAATAAAATATTGATGTAGCCTTGGAAAAAGTATGGTGGCTAGTATATATGATATATTTATAATAGAAGATCTAACATTATTTATATTATATTGTATTCATATTATATGGTATTGATTGACAAATTATATTTAAAATCGATCTGATTTGATCTACGAATTTGTTGTCTGACGTCAAATACGCTGATATTTTTATTTTAAAAATTTCACTTTTTTAATTGTAATTAAATGTCAAATTTAAATTGTATTTATAATAATTAATTATTATTTTTATATAAATTTAGATTTAATAGGTAACACAATTACATAATTCTAAATAAATTAATTAAAATTATTATTTATAAACTAAAAAAAATGTAATAATATCAATATTATTTAGTTGTTTTAATCGGTCGTTTTCTATTAATATAGACAATTTATCGTACACTATAGAATACTTAAATAAGTAATCGAAGTTAACAAAATTAGTGTATATGAGCTCCCGCACTGTTATTCTCACATCACATATGCACAATTTAGCTTAGTAAAATGAGACGACCAAATTTGATTTGATTCTATGTTAAAGTATAGCATTCGAACTAATAAGATTCTATGAGCGTGGGTGTACCGACTGTAAATCTGTTGTAAAATTCCAAAAATTCCTTAGAATATTCTCTATAGATTAATCAAAATGATTTTCAAAATATTAATTAATCCCAGAGTTATGATTAATCAAAATATATTTATTTTAAACGCTATTGATTAACCATATCTATAGAATAAATATATCGAAAATATGTTTTTGATATAATTTGGATTTTTTTACATTTAGAATGAAATCAGCTTAATTTTCAATACCTTTGAGCGTTTAGTTTTAATATAAAATATTACTTCGCCATTATGTAGTATCGCTTTTTTCGCTGAAACGCGAATATTTTATTTTTAAATGAAAATGTATAGAAATTCCGTATAATATTCGATATTAACCTTAACTTTTTAAGCCAAAGCCATTACGAGAAAGTATGTTATGTAAGTTAGCCATCCCATAATAAAATATTATTGTATTTATTTTATTGTAAAATTAACTGTTCATATAACATATAATTCGGAAAAAAGAATTAATATCGTTGTGTGTTTTGTGGACAGGAAGTTACGGAATCTGTGTAGGACAGGAACTATGGCAGCGGCGGCGGCGGCGGCAGCAACGGACAACTATAGTTGCTACTGTCCTGGGTGCTACGACGACGACAGCGACAGTGCAATAGAATCGTCGGAAGACGACGACAGATACGGATCGTGTTCGAGCGTGTCGACCGTTGACGCGGACGACCGCGGCGGACACGCGGCGCGACATCGAAAGGTTTCCGACACTGTGGCCACAGCGGCCGAAGCCACGGCGTTTGACTTGCTGGACGCCCGGCGACTGTCCGACCTGTTGGACGCGGAACGTCTGGTGACCGTGCTGGACGGCTGTCTGGGTTCCGGGTACGTGCGCGGTTGCATGGTCGAGACGTGGGACGCGGTGCTCAGCGATCACCTGGAAGCCATCGCCCATCTCGTGCTGTACCAGACACCCGAGCACGCCGTCGGCCAGACCGTTTACGAACAACTGATCGACCTGTCGGCGGTCCTCCGTCCACCGCCACAGTCGTCGCCCGCTCGGCAACCGGAACCAGTTCGAGTGGACGCGGACAGGGTGTACGGGACGCTCAGGTCGGCGGCCCGGTCGCTGCTCAACGCGCACGTGGACGCGTGCTGCCGGCAGAGCATGTGCCGGGCCATCGGACTGGCCGTGGTCGCGCTCCGGGCCAACACCCGGCCCGTGTTCTCCGTGGAAAACTTCCTGGTGGAGATCAACGAGGCGGCCAACTTCGCCAACCTGTACTGCACCGGGTACGCCAAGCGCATATGCGCAGCGCTCAAGGACATCTACGACGCGGTGATGGCCGGCGAATACCATCCGAGCAGCGTGGTCGTCCAGATGGCCGTCATGGAGAAGAGCATCCGGGCGGCGCTCCGGACGCTGGCCGACGAGCAGGCAACGGGCGCGCAGAAGACGGCCGCTCAACGGTCGCTGCTGGCCGAGTTGAACGGCGTGTGCGCCACGGTGCGCATGAAGAACCACGGTTGCGTGGACGGCGACGGCGACGTCGTGGACGGTGAGTCGGCACGGGACGGATGGCCTCCGGCCGCCGTGGCCCGCGCAGGGCCGGCCTTCTGGTCCCGGTCCGTGCACTTCACGCTGAGCCCCTGGCGCGCGCCCATACGCATGTACCACCAACAGTCGTCTGCCAGTATCGACCAGCTGCTGAAGACAACCGTACGGCTGGTTGAGATGCTCGTATCGGAGATTTTCAAACCGTGCTTGAACAGCCGACGACGGAACCGGTCGCATCGCGTGCACGAAAAACTACTCTAAGCCTGCTGCAGACGACACGTGGTAACGTTGAAAATACATCTGTTCCACGTGGTAAACGCGTTTTGAAAAAAATGCCCCGAATTCCATATAATATTAGATAGTTTTTGAGTTCTCTTATTCCCCTTCCCCCATTCGATACTCCGTCAGATTTGATTACGATATTCCAAAAACGTGTAAAACAAAAAAAAAATAAAAATTAAAAATACGGAATTACGCATTTCCCCAGTTCGGAACACGATTTACAACACGAAGAACATCATGACAATGATAACGACACGTAATTCTCGTCAAACAGTCGTGTAGAGACACGGCCAAGTCACGGACACGCCATCATATTCCGTCCTATCGACGAACACAGAGTTCTCGATTCAAACCATTCCAAGTCACCGACGAATTTCGAAAACATTTTCATGATAAACGGCCTATTATCCGGCGACCGATCGTCCGTAATATAAGTGTATATTGTTTGTAAATATCGTAGTTTTTAATTTGACCCTTTACACGGTGTAATTATTATATAGGTAGCATCACATGGACGTGTAAATAATATACAATTTTACCGCCTCACGATTATACATAATATAATATTATAATTTCGCTAACGCAACGGTAATAACACATGTCGAACAGTTATAATCATCGTTTGCGTATTGATCTGCCGCGAGTGTTATCGTCAAACGGTTCCGGTGCTGCCGGATTTTATTTCTTTTTTTTTTTTTTTTTTACAAAAAACGCCATCTTTTTTCATTCAATCGTTGGTTATTGACAGTATATTTTATAGTATATGCCGTTTGTAAATATCATAATTTTACCTCATATAATATTATTATTCGTGTAATCGTTTAAAAATTATTTCAACGTGTAAATACTGCACGCGGTATATACGCTGCCTATCAATCAATACATAACTCGTGTCGTGAAAACACATCGATACTGTGTTCATTCGTCAAAAGATCCTGAAGCTGTCACATTCATACATTCGAACCGTTCCGGAGCGCGCCGAGTAACGAATTTCACGTTAAATTGTTCCGGAGCCGTATTCGGGGCCGTTATCGACAATATATATATATATAAAATTATAATTACGTTATAACTTTAATTTTTAATTTTTATAAAGACGACGTCTTGTGTTTTTTTATATCATCATTTTACCCAATTGTACCTAATTATTATAAAACTTTATGTCAAAGTGTGAATATTATAATGTACTCCATACGTACTATTTCATAATTATACAGAATTTTATCTTTAATATAGTACATTCTATAATCAAATATAATAATCAATTCGTTCGTTTAAGGTTAGGAAAACGATGCGAAAAAAAGTTTGTAAAACTCTTTTTTATCTTATTTTTTATAAAATTATTTTAAATTTATAAACAAAATACTGAATTGTGTACGATAGATTTATTAATTGTTAACAAACACAACCGTTTTTAATATAATCATGTGTCATGTGTATTTTAATCCATATACGGGTAACCTTAATTTTACGTATCTATTGTATAATAACATTATAATGATTATAATAATATATTATATTAATTCTACAAAAAATTAATATAATGTTATAATATGCTTCTATATGTATGATTTATGTATTTAAACACAAATTATACTATAAAAATGATTTAAATCAATGTTTAAAACTATTAAAACTGAATGTGTATAATCTCAAAACTCCTAAGAAGAAGAAAAAGTATATTTGAAAATCTATAGCTCAACGCTGTATGACCAATACACAGTAGTGGCTCGTGGGTGCAATATCTGGTGATGAACAAAAAAAAAATACTGAGGATTAAAAACAATATTACCTATATTATGTTATTTTCTCTGAAATGTCGATATTATAATAGGCGAGTACTGTAATAACGAACGTGATGTCATTCATTATGAACATACCTACATTCATATAAAACATAATTCAATTTACCTTATGTCTATATAACCTAGATAAGTGATATTCGGACAACATCTGAAAATGGGTAGATAATAAAGGAATGGATGGGTCACCGCCGTATTGTTCAATTCTGTAACTAAAGAGCATACTCGTTACCACATTGGTTGTATGTGGTTGTGGTCACGGTTACAAAAATGTATTATTGATAAATGATAATACATGTATAAAATATTGATAAAATAAATTATAATCATGTACAATAAACATAATTAAATTATAAATTACATAATAAAATATAAATAATATCACTTATCAAATAGTAAGTATTTTTGTCTGACATAACGGTCAAACATATTTTGAAATTTGAACGGTTTACTGGGTTATCACTTATCAGTCAAGTAGTCAAGTATCAATACTACCACAATCACTACACCACAGTTACCATTGTGGTAACGTATATGCTCTTCGTACATACAACGCTCCGTGTATAAGGTATAGAGATGGCCCAATCATTCCTTTATTATCTATGATAATAACGACAAACGTTTTTATGACATACGACCATAGAATAGATATACATAGTTGGCGGTTCTCTATTCTACACCATCATCAGGTTTATATAGTATACTTACCCAAAATCAGTTAAAACAATAGTCGATTTCAACAATACTGCGCCATGAACTTAAGATAGTTTTGCAGCATAAAATCGTGTAGGTTTTATTATTATATATATATTATTAATATAAAGTATTTTCTCTTCTCTTTCATTTTTTTTTTTTTTTTTTTTTATTATTATTAAAGCTTCTTTTACACTCTTATGTAGATACTCATTTTTTTATTTTTCATTCTCTAGACACTCCACTCATCAATATTAGCATTCTCGTCTCTGCTATACTCGTCCTGCAACATCCTTACTAGTCTCGTCACTGTATTATAAAATTGACCTTTTAACTTAATTGAGATCTTTTTGGCAAATAAAATCCCTAACGGTTCTCTTCAATTTATCCAATCACACTTATTTTTCTTATATAAACATCGTAGTAGTCCTTCTGTATAACGAATAGTGGCTGTAACGAACACGTTAACATATTAACGCATTCGATTTTTATGAACGACCTATGATTGCGTTAATTTTAAAAGGCTTTGGAACGCATTCAATTTTTCAACGAACGTGAACTATTTTACTTCGTTCATTTTACATTTAATATTATACAAAATATGTATTATTTTTAAATTTCATCATACATTGGAAATTCAGTTATCATTTATTATAGGTATTTATTTATATTAATATTTATTATATCACTAATTATAATAATAAAAATTACAAAATAAAAATAAAATTAAGCGTATTAAATGTAACGGTATTTAAATATAGGCGTGCAATAAGTTGAAAATTAAATTAGGAATGGGACTATGTAATTATATACTGTGCTATAGGAGAATTTAATTTTAAAAATACATACAGTCGTATTGACTACAAATTATTGAATTTAGGATGAATTATTAGCGACAAAGCAATATTTTCTTGGTTATAATATCATCATTTATCTATCATTTTCAGAGTACGAAGTTTTTTTTTACTTGTGAACTATGATAAATGATAAGCTTTATCATTACATTTCGCAATTTCCGGATTTAATCGAAAAACCGTAAATTTTCGTAAAATTAGTTTATAATACCGTTGCGATGATAACTACAATAAGTACAAATTTTTATAACAATTAGTTTTCAGAAAAAAAATTAACGATAAAATGAACTCATTTATTTTTTAATAGAACGTGAATTTGAACGCGTTCAATTTTTTACATTGAGAAAGGTTCTTAAGAAACCTTCACACAACCCGATTTTAAGGAGTATTATTTAGGCAATTTATTATACTTTTTTTTGTACAATTTTGTGTTTTTATGAGGCGTACGTGATCATTAGTGTTAGTAACCCATATTAAAGTATACGGGGAGCTATTACACGCATTCACCTGCACATGTCACCTATTTCTTTATAACCCCGAAAAAATTTATATTTTTCACTCAAATAGACAATTCTAATTCCATTAGAACGTCACAATAAGTACATCAATTTTAATTTTGAAAAATTATTCAAATTTTCCATACAATTTAGGAGGGAATGGTCGAAACGCTTTTTAAATATTGTTTTTATTTAATAAAATATTTATATTCAACATTTAGAAAATTCTGAAAACTTTAAACAATTTGAAAAATAATATAAAATATGAAAATGAAAAATGTGGCTCGATTATTCCCTCGAAGAGGTAATGAAATATATATATAAGTTTTCAAAATTATTATCGGAGTAGGTACACTATGTGCCGGACTGTTAAAATTAAAATGAGAAGTTTTTTACTAAAATAATGGTGTTGTGTAGGCCCCTTAAATACTTGAACCACTCAACCTCACCCACTTCATCACCACTAAACTTCATATTGTTTGACTTTTCCTATTGTGGTCCCTTTCTCCATAATTATCTATATGTTCTATTTTATTCCTACTAATCCTTAAAAGGAGGCCACACTGACAATTTGTCAATTAAAAACTTCATCAGAATTTTTCATTTTTATCAACTTAGAAACATGTTAGGAATACGAAACAAAAATAAAACTATAGTTAACAGCATTATTATTTACCGACTTTAGGAGTCGAATTTCTGATATAATATGCCTTTATACATGTTTTATAAGCTGTTTAAAAATCCATTTAATGATTTTTTTTTTAACATCTCATGAAACTCGTATAAATACAATGCATATATCAAAAATTGGTTTCCTCAGTCTCTAGAAAATGTCGTTCTTTATAATTAATTTTGTATTTCATCTTTATACAATATTCTCAAGTTGATAATAATGAAAAATTCGTAAACATATTTTTTTTAAAAATAACGTGACTACATGATAATTAAAAATTATATTGATACAAGACTATTTTTAAAGTACCCTAAAAATATATTCAAATATTTTTAAACTAATGGATTTTAATTTCTTTTTATTTTTAAAAATAAATGCCTATAAAAAACCCTTTAGAAATCAGGAGTGTGGCATCCTCTTAAATTTTTCACTTCTTATCCTATTATCTTTATATTTACCTAAAAATTCAATTGCAACAAAATAATTTTAAATCGTATTATTGTCTATTACGTCTACTATAAATAATGATTGTAAAATTAATGTGTAATTAGGATAACAGTTTCTCAACTTTGTTCGATATATCGTTAATCTTTTGTAAGTTATTGAAAATGTCAACTACATTACATTGCATTATTTGCATTGCTCATTTGTTCCAAAATAATACTATTATTATATGAAGTGCATATTATACGATGCATCCTATTGTTAAAATTTGAGCAACTAAACATACCGATAGGTACTGAAATTGCCTATATATTGCGTCTTATACATTTTAAACATTTTGATACCCAAGTAAAATGTGTATTACAAATACAAATAATATTATGGATTTCAAATATTTTTAAAACTGTAAACGATAATTGAAAACAGAACAGAGTTGTTGAGTATTTAGGTATAGATACGTTTATTAAAATAAATCATCAAAAAAAACTTAACAAATTCCTAATTATCGATTAGGTTGTTTCACGTAGAGTACACAAATAATATAGGATTAAAGTAAATGATAATAAATTATGTTATGATATGAGATGATTCTTTTTTTTTGTTTGTTTTGTTCACAACAATACTAATATATAATGGTCTAATTCAAAATAAATAATATTCTTAAAAATTATAACAATTATTATTTAGTTATTGAATTTATAATAATAACGATAAAACATCTTTCAACTATATACTCTAATATGTACAAAGTTTACTCGTTCCGACTTTGAAAACGTACTTATAATAATAAAAATAATATTAAGGGGATTAGAAACGGTCATTTATTAAGGGATTGTGTATAGGCAATTATTTGAATTTAAAATGGCTACCGTATTTGAAAAGACACTAAATCCTATTTACAACATACCGATTGTTCTAATGATGCAATAAGAATTCTGAAAAGTGATCTGGATTCGTTGTAGAATCTACTTTAGAACTTTTTTTTTTATTTTTTTACCCTTGTTTTTCACAAATACTTAAGATGTCAATTTTTAAATTTCCGAATATTTTTACTTAATTTTTGTCGAACTCGGGGAGAAAAAATCAAAAATGTTGGAAAATTAATTAGACGTTACGACAAATTCAAATTAATTTTTATAAGCTTTATTGCATCACTAGGTTTATCTGTAAGTTAGAAATATAAATGGACTAAATTGCTATGTTACGTATGTGAAAGAGATACAGACAATCTCCGCTTCTAATCACCTTAATATAAAATGTCAAAACATAATTCGTGATAATAAATAATGTATAATATTATATAATAATTATTCTAGAACTCTCCGTTTTAATTTCAAACGGAGTAGGTACTTATGTTATTTATTTAAGTGATTATGAATTTTGTAACAAAAGTTTACAGTCGAGGAAGGTACAAAAAAATAATCACAATTAAGCTTTGTTTTTCTTTTAAAATAGAAAAACAAAACAATAATGATTACAATAATCAAATTGAGCAACAAGACGGTCGCATCAGCACACAAAGGCAGACTTGAGCCATTCGGCCAAATTCAGTTTGATGTTACCGTTGAGCAGCGGATCCTTGGACTCGAACAAATTGAAAGCAATGCTCAGGTGAAGTATAGCGGACACGAAGTCGCCGAATCTAAGGGTACCGTCCTTTCGCATATACCTCAGAATAAGAATAGATAAGACTTCAGTGTTCACCTGAAAGCCCACCTCGAGCAGTGCGTCCTTCAGTCGTTCGGCTTTCAGGATGCCAGTCTTGTCTTTGGAATGGTTTTTGAAAACCGTCTGCCAATACTTCAGGCTACACATTAGGTCTTTGAAATCGTTGAACTTCAGTCGTCCGTTGCCCGTGCCCTGTGAGAAAAACGAAAGATGAAAAAATAATATCAAATTAAAGATCGTAATTTTTTAAAAAAAATTTATTTTTTATTTATTTGCGGCAAAAATTTTGTGAAATACAAAAATATATCATTATCAGTATTGTCCATCCAGTATAAAAACCTTTTAACGATTTAATGTTTTATAATGAGTGTATAATAGGCGTGCTATTATACATGGGTAAGTCGCAAGGTTTGTCGGACGATTAAATAGTGAGAAACAAATTGTAGTTTTTACATTTTGTACAATTATATTAATTTTTACTGATATTCAAAAATTTTGAAAGTAATGTTAAAACAAAATAGTTAAGTTTTAATAATAATAATAAGTAATATATTGCATTACTTTTGTATTTAGGTAACGACAAAGTAGTCTAGATATCTTTTTATTTAAAATCAAAGATTTGTATGCCTAAAAGAAATTAAATAGTATTGTTTTCTAATGTTATCAGATATCAGTATTCCATATTATAACCTAAATCATAATAAGTTGAGAATAGAAATAACAACTTAAAACATGTTAAATCAACTTTCCAATGAACTAAAAGAAAAATAGTAAAACTTAGGTATGTATTAGTCAATAAAACAGATTTATCACCATACTTTTATTTCAAATGTCTCTATCTTCCGAAATACTTGGAAAAATACCCGTTATGATAATATTAATAATAAAGTGATTGAAATAAAAACGTTTATAGTTGATTACATTTTTTATTTCAGATTTACAGTTCAGAGTTCAATTTCAAAAAACTTTAAATTATTTATAGTTTTTTTCTAATTGTTTTAAATCAAATATTGATTTGTGTTTTAATTTTTTGATTTTTTGTTTTATAGTTTGATTCATAATGTGAACTTATAACATACATACATACATAATGCAAATATAGTTTCAAAATTATTCAATGTTTTAATAAATAAATATTTGAATGTACGATACGACATCATATGTAAATGAATAATTATAATATGTACACTAATCACACGTGAAAATAGCAATAAAGGATAAAATGCAATTTATTATACACACATTGTCTAGCTAAATATTTATTCAAATATAACGTGATAAATAAATATTTTAATGTCAAATAATAATTATATTAAAAAATATATTATATATAAAGTGACGAGAAACTCACATCCAAGGTTATGACTACTTGACGGCAGACTTCCATGCTAGCACAGCTTTTTATATAATCTACAATATAAAATAAAAAAATCATCATTGATTTCATCTTCTATAGAACAAACAGGTGAATAAATATTATTATGTTTTAATTTACCATTTGGTAGACAAGCATCTAGGAGCTCTTGAAGCTCGAAGGCGTTCACGGTTCTGTGCTCGTCGGCCAACTGTAGGAACACTGATTCGTATTGGACAAACGTTTTGCCATCCAAATTCACTGGTGCCTAAATACATAGATAAATTTATTTATTTATTTATCATAAGATGACATCTTACAACCAACGCGATTGACGTACCTTCATTATTGCTGATTTCAATAGTGAAGGAACCGTGTCGAGTAATCTGAAAACAATCGATTCATTAATAACGATTTTAATGATTCAGAGATCCTTGCAGTTGGAGAAACTTACTTCAGTTTTAACGGTTTACTCGAGTACACTCTTAACGTGAATCCCGATTCTTGACCGGGTTCGAACGTGGTAGGTATGATCAAAAATCCTCCTTGGTCCAAAAAGCACCTGTGACTTACCTATAAAATACAAAGTTACATAACAATTAAAATAGCTTCGCCACGATCACAAATTGTGTTTAAATGTTAATGTTCAATATGATATGTACTTGTCTACTATTGGTATATTGTGAGTTAACAAGGGATTTGTTTTTTTTAAAAAATTCTTTGCCCGTCGAGTCCATACACGATTTTGGCAACGAATACGACGTGAAGCCGATCACTTTTGGTTCCATGATGCTGTGTTGATTTAACGAAATCACGACTTCTTCCATTTCGCTCAGTATCAAATGTAGTTGTGGATTGATGTGAAAAGTTTCTGAAAAAATAATAGAAAAAAAAATTTGTAAATTTGTAAATTATAAATGAGTTTAATAAAATTATTCGGGTTTCGAGTTTCGGGGAAAGGTTTTGACAAGATCACATCAGAATATAAAATAAAAATGTACTAGTCGCCCTCGTTGTTGCTCATATTATCCCACTCGTGCCTATCAATATAATTAACGATCAGAAAATAATTTTTTTCAACTTTTATTTTAAGAACTGTGAATTTAAATGTGTAATTTTTTAAGAATTTTAGCCGTGCAACAGTACATTTGGTTTTGATAATTGTATTGTATAAACAGGGCTTGAAAATGTTTTCATAATGTTACACGTATTAAAAACTATTTAAATAGTATGATCTATTGATAACGAATCGTTTCTGTGACATTTTTCGTAATGAAAATTAAACGAAATCAAATGAAAATTTAACAAAATAGAATGGTAGACGAAAAACTTTTAAAAAAATTAAAATTTTCATAACGTAAAACGCCCAATAATTGTTAACGTTTAAATTGTAATAATGTAAAACACCAAATAATTGTTAACGTTTAAGTTGTATTAACGTAAAACACTAAAACTTCAGTAACGTTTAGATTACCATAACATTATACAATGTAACTTTTTTTTGTTTTCAGCCCTAATTGTAAGGGGAAAATTTAATTTTCAGAGTAACTCATTTACGTCGAGATGACACTAGATAATTTACTAGGCACCCAACCTGGATTGTTTCGGCATCCTCCAGCCGTGACCCCTCGCTGCCAAGTCCCTTGGTGAAGACGCATTTGCCACGTTCTCTTGTGATGCAAAGACGGTTCGTCCCGACTGGTGTCGCTGTCCAGGTGTACCATTTCGACGTGCGAAAAGGTTTTCACGAATTCGTTATAGTTCATCCTGTTACGAATACATTCAATAAGTTTTAACACGATTCTGTACAAATAAACATGTTTTTGTGATTAACCGCGTAGTATTGCAAATCGACATTGCATTTCGACCACAATTATTTTATTAAACTATATACTCGACGAGAAAGAATAACGATTATACATTCGGATTTTATTGTTTTTATTGAATCATTAGTCCAAAAGCATATTCAACGCATAACAATTGTATCGGAAAAGGTATCAAATTCTAGAACGTTCCCCTCGTTTTTAGTCATCTTACCAGAATTCTCCTTCCATCAGATGAACGGCGCTGATGCGTTCCTTTTCCTTGTGCGGGACATTATCCCAGTCGTCGGCGTCCCTGGACCACGGACCGCTGTACTCGGAGCCGGTGCCGCCAGGTTGCCGTAGTTTGAACAACTGTATCGGTTCGTTTTTGTACGTTTCCACCTATACGTAAATCCATGTATAATATCGTGTGTACAGCGAGATAACATGGGCACAACAGCGTGAACGAAACAATAATGTTAATATTTCCGGTGAGGAATAATAGTACAACAATTATCAATAATGACTATATAATAATGAAAATGTCAATCGACATACCCTTTCCACAGCACATAGTCTGTAATTGATGCCGGTCTGTATGCCGTTGGTCAATTTTTCTGGTACGCTTTTATTTGCCTAGAAAAAAAAAACAACAAAAATACATATTATAACATATCTATTATTATATACCTGGGTACTAATGAAATTAAAAAAAAATATATTAATAAAAGTTTACGCAACCGGTAAACAGTGGAGAACCGGGAGGAATATCGGGGTCAAGTCTGTACGGCTCGGGTATATTATTTTATTCGTTACATCACAAATATATTAAAATAAAATTAAATAAATGAAAAAATAAAACGTACACAAGGTACACAGAGTAAGGTAAAGTCCTTGAAAACATTGAAAAAGATAAGAAAAATTATAAAAATCCTAATACATATTTTGTACTATTAATGTTTAAAATTGAAATTCATCTAATGGTTTTAGAAAATTTATAAACATTGTAAATCTCGAGAATCCTCAAAACCCTGTCCAACTTGTACGTTGTCGTCTATAGTGTTGTAAACAAATTTTCGGATTCAACGAGTTGGTTTCAGAGGTGGCCTGGCCTCGTCGACGAAACGGCGATTGCCGGGCCCCCAGATAATTGGGCCTCCTTGATATTTAATATTTTTATACTTAATTTCGTTTTATCCTCAAATCAGAATATAATTTTGTATTTTAAAATATATTATAATATAGTATTAATTATATTATAGTGGGTTGAAGCTTAATCATGTATTAATTTTATATTGGAATTTTTAAACAATACGATTTAGAACCTTTTCATATTAATCCCACGAGATAATCATATAATATTATGTTAGTCAGACTAAATAATAAATAAATTATAATAATAATTGACTGAATTATCACAAAATATAACAATGCATAGAGTATTATGTTATAAGACTTTTAAAATATGTGGTGAAATTTGAGCGTATAACTTTGTGTGTAAGTTTATTGGATTGGGTATCTGCGCTTGGACTGCATTGTGCGATATGTAAATACAAAAATATTCGTTTTGTTCTACATAATATATTTTTTTCTTCTGCGGTACGTACATAATGCGGACTATATATGCGGACGGCCATAAGAGAATTAACGTTAATTTATAATTTATAATATTTTAGATTTGCGAAAGGCATTTTTATTTATCTAGAGCCGACCAAGTAAAACGTATAGCCAGGCCGCCATTCTGGATTATGCGAAAATGCAAACGATCCGTGTAAAGTGTTGCAGCACTGCGTACTCGAAAATGTACCTAACCAAACAAACATTATGCACACCTAACCTAACCTACACGGTCTATAAAACATTATGTAGGTTGTTGTGTCGAACGTGTGTTTCTTTATTCGGAGATTTGAGCGAATAACTCCATATAATATATTGATGGATCGGGGTGAGTGCATCGTATTAAATTCGTCGTGCCGCTTTTTTTTTTTTTTTTACTACTACACTGTTCGCGAACCCAATAGCAAAACTGGCTTTATGAATATTAATGGAACGAAATCCAATAATAACGTTATAATGCCTCAGAGTGTTATCGGGACGTATAATTAAAAAACACGCGCAAATAATATAATAATAATAATAATAATAATACCTTTATTATAGGCGTTTTTAATGGGTACCTATCTAATATCTGCTGGGTATCAGGTACATGACGTTATTATAATATCTCGTTCGCCCGTGTCTTATATGAAATATTCATACCTAATAATATAATCGCAATCGCGGAATGTCATGTCATAATATTGTTATTATTATTATGGATATTTTCACGATAAAATATTAGAAAAAATGAAAATAAATCTCCCGTTATAATGATACATATTATAGCAACGGGTATGGCACGGTGAGTTAGGTACGTGCCAACAATATACGTAAGTATAGATTCGTTGATAAAATATAAACGACTATTGGGTACGGACGGTGTTCGTCGACGTGCATAAAAATCGTTTTAAATAGCAATAATAATCTCCCGGCAGCATATTGAAACGGTGTGCAGCAATATTATAATAATAATTGTATTGAAAAGAAAGATACAAATATAATAAAAAAAAAAATAAATAAATAAATAATAGGTACTTATAAAAGATTTGTTGAAATGTGCAAAGTCTATAACGTGTTTTATTAGTATTCATTTTCGTTGCCGTTGGAGCTGACGTCCTGAAAGATGACATCCTTATATAGGTAAATATATATCCGAAGGTCACTACGACGTTTCTGTTATGTAACGACGACCGCAGTCTGCAGAGGCTTTGAACTCGCCAGAGACCAAGTTTAATGACACAGGGATCGTAGAATGCGGAATTGGTTTGTACAACACTGCTATGTAATAATATTATGTACGTACACGAACCACGCTGAACTATTCAAATGAAATACGGACGTAACCGTAATTATTATTGACTAAAACGAAAATAGAACCAGTTCTTTCTATACGTAATTTAAACTTAAATTATAAAAAAAAAAAAAAAGAAAAAAACATAGACTTAAACGACGACTTTATTGGGCCACATTAAAAAGAAAAAAAAATACATAACTACGATCCTGGTTCGCAAATTACCGTATGCGTTGTATCTATACCGCAGTGGTATCTAAGGGTAAATGGATAAATATGCTATTCGTAATAAAACATAAATGTATACATATAGTAGGGATAATATATTCGATACAAAGTTATTGTATTTTATCACGAAGTCACGTATTTCTTCCACGATACAATCGATGGTTTTTCTACGACAAAGTCATATTTTATAAAATGATATATGCATTATCAAATTCTATAATATTTAACAAATGCATAATATTCGTTTCGTTATCATTATAATTATTTTTATTATTATGTTTATAATACATACCAGTTGACATTCGATAATCTAATATAGAGATTACAGTTTTTTACTTCACAATAATATTTACTTTCATGTACGTTCATGGACCGCATGTGTAATATTATTACTTAAGGTTTTGAAAAAAAATAAACATCTATGTATCTATATACTATTCCGTTTATTCGATTTCATTTCACTGGGTGTGCCAAAAATAGGTCGAATAATAGCAAAAGAAAATAAAATGTTTTTAAAAGTTTTCCAGAAATTGGAATAATAGTCCAACACACATAAATTATATATAATATCAGTTCAACATGGTATGTTATCGCTTCGATAAACAAACGGATTAATATTATTTTTTTATCAAGTCCGAAAAATATGATGGACTGTTGCACAAACGTTCTATAAAATAACTCAAGTATTAGAAAAAATGTAATGGTATATTTTTTTGGTGGAAATATTTATCACAAAAAAGTTTTATATTACTTCATGGTCAACCATTATCATCAAACATACTAAAACTCAAGAGAATGAAATAGTGATATTATAAGCCAATATTGTTTAGGATTTATAAAATGATGTATTGAACTAAAATTGAGTTAAGAAATTATCAATCGGATTCTAGCATATTTTATCGTCTGAGAATGAAAAAGTTCTATGTGTCGCTATTGAAATTGTTCAGAAAACCCATTTTAAATGGTTTTTTTTTTATTTCTGCTGGTTTAATTTATCTTATCACTAGCTTGCCTATATTAAAATAAAAGTTGTTAACCTTACTTTTATTGATTTTCAATAACTTTTTTTAAATAAATAATATATTTAACAGAATTTGAAAAAAGTTAAAGTAAATAATGATTAGGTACTTTGATAGGGTTTTTTTTCATAGTTAATATTTCGATTTACAATATTTTCTGACAGAAACTCAAATAGATACTGGTACCAACACATAAATATAATAATATTGAAGTACTTTTATTAATCTATTAGATATTAATACCCAGGGGTTTTATACCTACAATATAATATAATGGTTTCATATATCTAAGAGAAATCATAATTTATTAATAGTTCCTTTGTAGATAAACTATTGCGTGACTATTTAACATATTCAATGGATATCCATCCAGACTCATATCTAGATAAGATATTATACAGTCATTCCATATGTCCAATGGATATCCATAAAGTTTCCTTTATAGATAAGACATTGTAAGGTAATTTTGTATGTCCAATGCATATCTAATGGACAATTTGTGATGTGTGGGATTACCAATATTCGTACGTTTATATAATATGTATAGTCGAGAACGCGAGAATCACTATCATTGAAATTGTAATGCTCAAAATAATAATTTTTTCTCGTTTCATATACAATTTTACTGTACAGAAGTGAACACAATATTGATTATTACCGAATACCGAATGTATTTGGAATAATATTCCAAAGTCTGCTATAATAGTATATAAGATGGAAAAATTAACACGATTCGTCCAAAATATGTTCTGGTTATGTTATGAATTGTGTAAACGGTCGAGAGTGTGGAGTTTTATTATGTTTTATTTCCGGGGGAAATTTTAGTCGTTTTTGCGGGTTTCACGAGCGTAGAAAAATATGACGATTATAACAATAACAATAACAATAATCATAATAATAATGATAATGGGTACCTGATATCATAGCACAATCCGAACAAACGTGCAATTAAACAAACGAAACTAGTTTAGCGGTAATTAAAATATATACACACGAGTTGGAAAGAGAAATTATTATACGACGCACTCCCGGCTCAGATCTGTGAGCTGGCTAATAGTGTGTTAATTCACCTGGGAAGATAATTATCGCGGTGGAATGCCGACTACCGGGTCGAATTAACCAGTTTGTATTGTTTCAAATCGACACAATTCGGAGGACCCTCCCCCACCCATTTAGTAGTGGTCCCCGTTAAAAAAAAATATCCCTATTCTTACAAAAAAAAAAAAAAAAAATACAAATATAGCTAGATTTCTTTTAGTCTTGTAAATTGTAATTTATATGTAGGTAGTTGTTAATATTTTCCATATTATTATTTTTTTTTTCAATTTTAAATGTATATTGAACTACATTTTTTGGAAGGATATCCAAAGCTCTGGATGATCATAATAATAATACGTACCTATATAAAGTATCGAAACTAAATGTGCACCAACGTAAGATTTTGTGATAAAAAAAAAATACAAACAATAACTTTTTTCCTTTCATCGTAATACAATTTATTAATTCGTTATACTACTATAATAATAATAATAATGATAAACACGTGTATAATACATTATATTGTCTGTCTGCGGGATTTTACGATGAATTGTGTCCATTACGAGCACTCTAATTATTGTTGTTAATATTACTATACTCGCAGTTATAAGTACAATAAGATGTGTATTTCGCAGGTTCGACGTGTCTAACCTTATACGACTAAAAAAATATCGCGAAAAACTTTCACCCGTTCGCAGATTAATTTTTATTTTTTTCTAAACTATACCTATGCGTTGCGCCGTGTGGGTAATAATGTGTAGTATGTATAATATTATCGTTTCGTGCAGTACGTTAAATGAAAAAAACACATCTATAGGTAAACGTAATTGAACAAAATTAATAAGAAGTGAAAATAATACACATAGTATACAATATACATATTTCAAATGTGGCCACAGAAATAGAAAATAATATTCAACACGCGTTCCAACACGAATGTACGTATAGATACATACATTCGGCTGAAAGCGTATCTTAGTCCATATTTTATTGCGATATGCCGTGTACGAACGAACGTGTAATCTTATATATATATATAAAATAGGCACTTATTTTAGCCGTTTTCTCCATGAAAATTAAATTAAATTTATATCAATAAATTTGGGAAAACTTTTATCATAGGTATAACGATGTTTAATCGGACTTTCGAAACTCGAAAACGATAAGACCGACCGACTTCATATGTGCAGAGTACCTACTATATCGTATTATACATTTATATTCAACGGTAAATGTATTTAAAATCGTCAGACTTTCGTGATTTTTAAAAAAATATTTTCATTCAATTTATGTTGATGTGTAGTTGCGACATTGTGTAAAGTCCATTATCCACTCAGCCGAGTTCCTATAAAAATCCGAGAAAAATCTTCATCAACCCATTCATCGAAAACACTTTAGAGGTGAACGACTATCTTCTAGAACGCAAACGCTAGTTTCCGCCACAATGCGTAATATTTTTAAATTTAAATAATTAACAATTTCCCAAAATCTTCGGTTATTGATTAATACTACGGATTCTGATAAAATACATAAACCAAGGCATAAGAATTGCACTCAAAAGTAATTGTACCAATGAGGTATTGTATTAAAAAAATGTTACAAATTTGTGCTCAGGTACTTTAGTAACAAACAAGTATAGTCTTACTTAAAAGTAGTTGCACTTGCAATGAGTTGCACCCGATAGGTGTTGTAGTCAAACTGGTTATTGTTATAAAACGATATTGTCCCAAAAAGACCTTGGCATACAAATGATTTATAACCAAAATAAAATCTGATACGTATACGGGCTGTTATCGTCTGGGGATTCGTCTGGCGGTATTCCGCGGTCGTTATCATCACTAAAGCGCAATAATAATTATAATGCGTTTTATTGTTTTACGACACTCCGATAATAATATTACACATTACACGATACGAACAGGCTTATCACGGTCGTATATTAGCCATATCATTTCACATATTTTACAAGTAATTCCGTTTAATGCGAGTATTAATTAACGGTTATTATGACGTAGTAGCCATTAGGTATATGCGTGTGTAATAAGTTACCTGTGGGGATGCCGGTTGCAGTGTGCACGTGACAATCGAAGTCATATCCAACATCTTTGCAATCATCCGACCGCATGTGGTCTGATCCTGCCGGATGTTTATGCTCTCGGTGATTCCACCTGTTAGATCAGCGAGTCCGTCCAAGAGAGTGCCGTACTTGAGTGCCTCGTACGAACCGTGTAATCTGTAAACAGTATAACACATTTTCAAAAGGAGTACAATATTCCGATTAACGATAACTGTTTGCGTAGAGCATACATTATAAATATTATATAATATATTTACGAATTTGTGTGTAAATCGCAAATAATCTTAACAAACTACCCACGTGTTCTATACACACATTGTGTCATAGGTCTAGTTTACACCATGTACTTGATACGCGTACCAAGCGTTTTAATCCGCATTAAGGTTTCGGTGTAAACAGGAGCGCATCAAGATAGTCTGATACGATCGAGCAAGGCGTATCAGACCAAATTCGAGGCGCACCAAACACAAAAATAATTTATTTATGGTTATGTTTGATAATTTCAAATAATTGAATGTTTTGTTTTGGTAATGTTTTGATAACACAGAATGATAATACGCTCGGTGTAAGCATGGACGTATCAAACGTTTGATGTGGACCTGCTTAGTGCGCACCAGCTTAGTACCCGTGGTGTAAACTAGGTCATAGATTCAACCATGTAAAATAGATCCTCGGACCGGATATTACAGTGTAAATCCGTTGCAAAGATAAATCGTTGACCGTTTTGTTCGAAAACGACGTTTAGTGAAGTTTAGTATAATATAAGAAACTATTGATTTTCTTCGAGTATATCGGGTAAACATGTACTTATATATTATAATACTATTTTTAAATGTATGTAACTAGTTAATAATTGGTCATCATTTAGCATCATATAGTTCAGTTTCTATTTCAAACGTCGTGACTCATGTTGCAAAATGATTGCGGTTATATATTATATAGGTAGGTATTATCTTCAAGTGACTTTAGTATAAGCAGTTCGCACGTGCGAACTTGACTTGCTCGATGAAGCTACAGTATGTGGTCAAATTATATTTATTACTTTTCTTAGTTTTCCTTGTACATCACTATCTTTACACGGCCACCTCTTACTTGTTAAAATTGTCTTTATTGACTGAAAAATGCAAAAGTCCATCACAGAATTATAGGGCAAATGGATTTGTTGATGTGCTTGCATGATCAGCTTGTATGATACTATAATTTTATGATCAGTTTTAGTGATATTAAATATTGTTCTACATGATAATCAGCTGATAAATATTTCGAAAACTATAATTTATGCGTATGTCCAAATGTTGTTTTAGGTTTTTGAGTATTAGATCATATCAATATAAGGTACTACAATAGATATTTAGTGCAAAGTACAGTTTTCCATTTCATTCAAATGTATTGCTAATTTTTTTTTATGAAAAAATTGAAAAACTACTCAGAAAATCATAGAACGAACTATCTAATATACTCATACTAACTATATAGGTTGAAATGTACTATTAAAAAAGGAATACATACACAAACTTTAGTGCATTTCTTCCACTTAAAAATATTTGTACCTCCAATACAGAGTGCGTACACAACGATAAAGTATAAACCCATTATAAGATCCATATATTGTTACTATTTTTACTCAAAATCTAAAACGAATCACATAACCATGAATCGAATAAAACAAATGACATATTGTATTGCTTCCCAAAATAGATCTTATAAATCTAATTGATGTATTATAATCATATATATTCATAATATTATAATGAATGCATTGGTGCTAAAATGTTAATGATTTTATTTTTTATGTAATAAAATATTAGTAATATTAAATTGTGAATGGTAAAACTACAAGTAATCGTCTAATCCATGCATAAACGCATTTTTCGTCAAGCATATAATAAAAATAAAATAAAAAAAGCATGAAAATTAAAACAAAATGTATGTATTAGTAGTATGAATTTAATGATTATACCGACGCGAGAATGCATATTTTCAAACATGCGTTTAATTTTGACTTGAACCACTGCGGTCTGACTATATTATAATTTAGGTATATATAGATACTTTCACGACGTTCAAAGCGGGTCAATATCAAATAACGCCGAAAGCCATGTGCCAGCAGTCCGTAGCTGGTCACTATAATATTACCTACATATTATGGTACCTAATGAATGTTTGATATATACCTGTATATTATGAACCGGGTATCTGGTATACTAATAAAAAGGCGGATAGAGCACTGCATGTGTTTGACGGTCAACATCGGGTGTAGTATTCACAATTTATTCAAGTTCATTGGCAAAACGCGTTTCGTCGCCGTTCGTTTTCCATTTTCAACATATATACAGGGTGTCAGACGAGGGTATTACATTCATATTATAGTATGTCTGTTGTCCCCTTTAAATTAATAGAATATACAATTCTGTTTTTCTGAACTGCCTGCGACTTAATTAATTATATTAAAACAAACAAAAATGCAAAAAAAAAAAACAAAAATAATAATAATATTTTGTCTGATAAAAATTATTTTACATATTTTAAATTGTGTACAATTCTAAGAGACTAAATTTCAAAATATTTATTTGGGTTCACTTTTCATAATTTCAATTGTTAATAATTGTTCGAAATGTGCGAGATTTACGAATAAACAGTATATATATGTTTCACAGATTTGCCAAATCAATACGTGAGTATACTAATTTTTAGTGAATATAAAAATCAAATGATTAAAAATCACTTGATTAAAATGAATAAGTTGACCTATGAATATTTTCAAAAAAATATAACTATTCAAATTGACTATATTTTAAAATTGTATATAATTTTACAAATACAATAATATTTATTTATATGTTTTTACCGGACTGTTAAAATAAAAAATAATTAATAGAAAATACAACATCATCCGTAATCACCCAATTAATTATGTAATTATGATTAAAAAAAATAATGAAAATTAAAATCTTCGTTTATCTAGGAGAAATTGTAATAAGTAAATCCTAATAACACATCCTGTATATGTACCTAATAAACCTACCACTTCTATATGATTCGAAAGTGATCGATTAATCGTACCTTTATATATATATATATACGCACAGGGCACGGACGATGATCGTTTTAAAAGTCAAAGCATATTATATTATTATATCTAAGTATTAAATTGGCATGAAAAAAAAAAAACAGTTTGTTTCACTTTCCAGTTTCGTATACGGTCTAAAAACAATGCTGGATGTGTCAAATAATTTTTATACTCCAATAAATTGAGTTAATATGTATAGAAAATATGTTAAGTTAAAAGTTGACTATATTTTGTCGAATTAAATATTAATAAGTAGAAAACATTCGAAATGTTCAATATTTTTGCAATATAATATATATCGTAGACTGTATACAGTATTATGAATTCTACAAATATAATTCTTATACATACATATAGGTATAATATAAATATAACTTTTATATGTATTTAAAAAAAAATTTTATGGATATAGTTATGTGTGTTTCTGGAAAGTAAAAAGTTTTATATAGGTATAATCAGAATATAAATCCGATAGAAATAAAATGTGCTTATTAGTTTCTAGTTTCACAACTATTTAATTTCAAAATAACCGTTTAAAGTTAAAAATAAAAATTCAATTGATTCTCATAACTGAAGTTTGCATTACAGCACCTTTTACATTTATTTTACCTATATAATTAATTATTAGTGGAAAAAAATGCACAAAATTTCAAAAGAAAAAAATGATTATTGGTAATAATTGATTAATAATTATAAATTAAAACTTATTTTTGCACACAATCAGATTCACGTTTTGGCAGTATTGTAAATATATTCTTTTAAATGCTATAGGTAGGTAGAGTTTCAGAAATGTATTTCAATGCTAATCGAATATTTTAACATATTATTCGGAGTAAACGTCTATGATATAAAGGAATTATACATATGTTTATTTTCTGGTTTGTAATAGATATTGAAAAATGTATCTAATGTAAATAAATAAAATCTTTGAAATTTAAGTATTCAAAAAAACCTAAAGTCTAAAAATATTTAACACTATATACCTACATTTCGGCATTTACGTGTACCTATACATTTAGGAACATTTATAAAGAAGGGCGATAACCTGTATAACATATTGATAAAGCTACCTATAGATACGCATACTCATATCAAACGTGTATTTTTTAAACACTTATTTCCATAAAAAAAACATCGTTTTCATTAGTAAAACATAATAAAATACATCTATCTAATCGAATATAGGATTTTTTTCTGTACTTAAATTATATAAATTGCATTTGTTTATACGAATTATTAATTTTTTTCATACATATCATTGACGGAACAAAAAAAATCATTGTTATGTATGGTTTAAATTATGTAACAGATATTGCACTAAAACTCGAATTGAAAGAATAATATAAAATAAATAATATTACGATAATCACAGAGAAAAAGTATATAAAAAGCATATAAATTAAACATTTTTTTTTTTTGATTTATGTAAAATACTTATTTTCAATAAACCGGTAGTTATACAGATAGTTATCTAGCATTATTTACATTTCATTTTTTTATATTTAGATTTTAATCTATGTTTTTTAACATGTAATATATTGTATAGAAGATTTATTGGATTTCATTTTTTTTAAGCAATTTATATGTTTAAATATTGGAACACACTTATTTTTAATGTAAACACCATTTTTCGTTGAAATGTTAGTTAAGTATCTATTTGATTTTGTTCTATCGTCGTTATGCAATAACAAATAATAATAATATAACTATGACGTTTCGACACGGGCAAACTCGAGTAAACATTATTATATCTATTACGGTCACATCAAAAATATACAAAAAGACAAATTATAAATGCTCACATTTTAGAATTGAATGAAATATTGTGAGAACAACGTTGATTTAAATACTATATGTAGACAATATATATATATATATATGCATATATTATATATATAATATTGGTAAAATTTGATTAGAACAACAATAATTATTATATACTATACGCGGTTGAAAATATAATAGTATTATTATATACTTATATAGAAGGTACTATTAGGCTATTAGTTAAGATGAGTAATTTTCTGTTTAAAAATGTAAAAAATTTGAATTGAATTATTTGATAAATTGAACTAATTATCAATAGTGTATTCTGTAAATATAATTGTTTCTTTATATTTTGTAAATAAAATACGGTCCATTAGACTGTAATTTTTCTTTGTATATATAGCCATATTAACATACCTATTTATTATTTCCCTGACTATCAAGATAACGCCGAATCATACATTTTTACAAGTGATTGATGATAATTTTATGATTTAGTAAAAGTGATAGTTGTTAAAAAAAACATAAATTTTCGAAAACTTTAGGCGTATATTTTATTGTTTATTTAAATACATTATTATTTTTATATTGTATACAGGGTGATTTTTTTTTATCATATTGAACTAGGCTATGTAACTTGAGAAGTACCGATAAATAATTTTATAATAATTGTCATTTGTACACCAAATTATATATTTTTAAGATTATTTAAATGTTTTAGTTTTAAAATCCATTGAATATTTTCCGAGTTATATATATTTATATTTAAGACGTGACAGAGTGAAGAATTATCCAAAGAAAGGGGGATAGGCATTATAAAATTATGAAAAAAATATGAATTTGTGTGTATAAGTAATTTTCTGAAATAAATTTCACAAAAGTTACTTATGCTTCCCGAGATAAAGCCTTTTTTGTGATATAAAAAAATTACCTTAAATACAACTAGACAATAGACAGGACCCACGCCTTACATCAAATAGTGTACCAATTAAGAACTTTTAATCTATTTCTTCAATATTAAACAATTAAAAATAAATAAATAGATATATTGAAATTAGAATATCATTCATGTTATACTAGAGGTAGCGTGCAGTTTTAATTTTTCTACTTATGCGTAATATAGTCAAAATGCAAATTTTTTAAGAATTTTGTCTAACTCACTATGTAAAATTAGTTTTTGAGGAAATATATTTATTAACTTCAGGCAATATTAATTTCACTCTGGGTTTGACCAAGCAATATTTAATATAATATATATTGTACCTATACTATAGAGTTTAACCGTAATACCCAGATTTGTCTCAGATTAGATGACGTAATCATGGTCATCAGTAAACAAAAAAAATTATAATTTTTTTACGAAAATGCATACTAACTTAGATACGCTTCTCGCATGAATCATCCAAGTAATTACGGTTGTCTTTCACTATTAGTACAAGGATTAGAATATGTACTGTTAAGACTATTGAATCCATTCACTAAAGTATACACATTTTTAAAAGAAGTTAAAAAAAAAGAAAATGATAAATCATGTTTATGTATGAAAATGTAGAGAATAAAATTCTCTATCGATTGGTGCAAAAACAGAATACGTCCGATGAACTTAATTGAAAATATAATTATACATACATTTTTTTTAAATTTATTTATTAATATTATTAATTATTTTTTCAAATTCGTCCAGACATATCTTATAAATTTGTATCTATATATTGTATAATATTATTATTATTGTATATATTGTATAATAATTCAATTTTCTTTTGGTGCTACAACTATATAGTTCTAAACATAATTATTTTTGCACCGAATATACCTATGTTTTTTTCAGTGCAATAACGATATTTAATGGAATTTATTATTATAACATTGGTATTATGATTGTTCTATTTAATAGCCAGTAAAACTAAAATAAATTTATAATCTAGTAATTAATAATTATTGTTATTATTATATATACAATACGTATAATTGTATTATGTGCCTATATTTCTTCAATATATTTTATTAATTTATTTATTACAATATATTCGGTGAGATAACCAGATACGTTTTGCACGTATTCTGTTATTGTACCTAATAAAAACGAATAACTAAGTATTATGAAGAAATACTCATATACTTGTATAAACTACATTGAAGCAAAATTTGGAAATCAATTATAAATCATGTCAATTTTACTATAAATGTTAATACAGAAATAAATATTGAAATCGTCCAAATGAAAATTATAATAAAATAATATGATATTTATTATATACGGTGTATCTTTGAATGTTATACTTTGGTGTAGAAATTCATGTAGGTGCTTAATATAGATTAGGCAGAATCTATTGAATTATGTAGGTATACATACTTAAATGTAGTCATATTATTTGTTATAAATCAAATAACACGATCTATTTAAAATGATAACATATAGGTGAAATTTGTATTTTGTATTATTATGTAAGGAACAGCAATTTTATTATAATTGTGATTATATATTATAATATATGTAGAGGTATAAGTATAAGTTATTTTCGGTACATATTGTTGTATGGTAAACTGTTTACTACTTTTTTATAGTTTTGATTTTTGACTAGAAAAATCGAATAATGTACGGGGTACCCATCCGGAACCGATTTATTATTTGATTATTTTTGATTATATTATCGTACCGAAGCTGCTCTTCGGTTCATGCGCCTTCTTCTGGTCGTAAATTTACCAACAGAAAAAAAAAAAAAATGCTGCAGGTAATATTATTGTACGGGTCGCGCGTACCGGAGTTCACACACACTAATATTCAGTTGCACGCGCACGCACATATTAGGTACATTTTCATATTATTTGAAAATTGCCCATGTAGACGACCCCCGAAAATTGGGCCCGCAGAGAGCCTATATTAATGTTAATAATAATAATATTAATAATAATACGAGGTCCGACTGACTTCGTTTCTGCTATATAATATGCGTACAGTGACCGCTGCGAGTCGACAACAATATTCGGACTGGACGACGCAAGGTCGTTACGATATTTTGTATCGAACGATATTGATATATTGTGTTAATTAAACATCATCGTCGTCCCGGTGAACTCTGTCGGTTCAGTAAAGATTACTAAACGGACGAACATAAACTAGATCGAACCAGTACACGTCGTTAGTTTTCAATCGACAAACTGCAGATCGTGGTCCCCAGATGATGAATATAATAATGTATACACTATCATGCGATCGTAAATCATTGGTGTGATATAGATAGGTACGTATAATATATAACTGCCCCGCACGAACGATAGGTACAACGTTATTTATAAACTTAAAATTCGTTACACCGTCATGCAGCGGTCACGTTGTAACATAATGTACCTACCTAAATACACGAATATTCATAATATAATATGGCTTGTAGTATAGGTGTATATTATACTTTAGTACCTATATAATAGGTATATATACACCTACCTATATATAATAGTTGTGAGAAATCAACCGTTCGCGGAGTAATTTAGTTGTTTATACTTTTAATAATATATCCGGACGTTTAAATTCGTCGCAATATTCGCGAAACGGTCGGCTATAAGCGGGGCCAGATTTATAGTTTGAGCAGAATTCCGAGGGGCCGTGGGGGGGGGGGACAAGAAAATAAGCACAAAAAAAAAGTCTTTCGGAACGGTGAAAGCCTCCCACGTTAAAAAGACGAACCGTCGAAAATTTCTAAAACGATCGTGTATTTTCGAAAACGGTGCCCCTCCCTACATCCGTCCCTGAGTATAAGTATATATATATATATATATATATATATAGGTATTTTCATTTGCGATAATTGGTACCGGATAATGAAATATTATTATTCTTCGAATTCGTTTATTCGGAAATTCAATCCGTACGATATACCTACGTAAACACCGTTTGAAGATAATGATATTAATATCGTTGAAATGCGTGGGCTGAACACTGTCTCGCACGATTGGGCAGCCAAAGACCGGCCTTGGGATCCAAAAACAAAACTTTCGGGAATCGTTGACCCCCAGTAACGTAAGTCGAGGTTGGGAGATGGGGCGGGACGGCACAATAACCAAAATCGTCCGACATAATTATATTGCGCTATATGTAATATGACAGTAAATGTTCAAAAATTATCATTTTAAACCGTTTTAAAATATATGCGTATATAAATATTGAGATAATGTATACCTAATGAATTTTACAATGATGTTATAGGGGAAAATCAGAATAATATTAGTTATGTATAATTTAACGGCTTAGTGCAACCACAAGACAAGTCCATTTTTTTTGGAAAATTAGCAATAAATGCAAAATATATATAATAAGGTGCGACATTAATGTAAGTCCGTCCATTACATATTGAGAAAATTGTGATATGATATATAAAAAACGTAGATATAAGAAAATAGTTCCAGACATTGCCTCGTTGTTGCACTTAAATAATTGTGGGTTATATTATATTACTATATATTGTTAATATACACTATTTTTGATATTTTCACTTTAAATTTAACGTTGATTTTCATTAAGCACTTATAAATAATAAAGGTTCATTCAAAAAAATTATTAATATTGATAGGTACTATAATAATAATTGTATTTAATATTTTAGATTCAGAACGGAGCGAGGGAGCTAGTGGGTTTTACATTGATATTTATTTTAATTTTTGTTGTGATTAACTTTTTGATCAGATTAGTTAATCCAATCGTTACATGTGACCCCATTTCCCGGTAGAATCTATTTTAAAGTTTTTTACCTTTTTGATATTTTTATTGTACCTATATAAAATCCATAGGTACTATATATATTTTTTCTTCATGATAAATATTTTAATAGGATGTTAATAAAATAGATATACCTACCTAGTTTAAATATATAATATATATATATATATATATTTACATATATTCCTATATGTAGATATATAATAAACAATAAAATATTCTCAAACCGGTATAACTTAATTAGCAACTTTTACAATTTATATTGAAGTTTAAATCACTAAAATGTATTTTTATATTACATCCTAGTTTTTGGTTTAGAATATAGGTAAGTCCAAGTTTTTTAAAATTAAAATATTTTTAGGCTTAAGGCTTAATAAATATAAACTAAAAAGTTGTCCTTTTTATAGGTATATTATATATGAATACTTTCCAAAAGTATGAAAGTTAACATGTAATCACTTTACTCCATAATAATGTTTTTTTCTTCCTCTCAACATTTTGAAAAAGTGAATTTGTTTTGTTGTTATACTTAAATTTTAAACTTAAAAAGTATATCCAAAACCTACATATCTATTATAATTTATACTCTTCTTTGAATTATATTCAAATATCTCTAGGTTTTTATAGACAATATTTAATCACGATTATAATAATTAGGTATATTTTTAAATTGTTTTTGAACATTATGAAAAAAATATTTAATTAAAGAAAAGTGTTTCGTATTTTACTTTAAACTTTAAAGTTTCCACATCGATGAATATATTTATCTGTATTTTCAAAAACGAATCAACGATTCGCATATATTATAGATAATTCTTTAGAACGTGTTTAAAACAGACTCGTGTCCTGATTCTCGAGTCCAGGATACTAAAATGTTTTATATGTATTTAGTTGTACAATAAATTATTATAATGTGTAATATGATAAAACACGAATTACCGACGAAAATCTCACTCGGATGCACTTTCAAAGATAACCATATACCGCGCCATATAGTGCGTTATGTCGTTGAATAATAGGTGATTTTTGTCACGGCTTGTAGGTATAATATATACAGTATACATACTATACTATATTCTATAATATTATATTATAGTGTTTGAAAGTCAATCTTCTTTGACCTCGAATATACGACCAGTTTCTCAAAAATTTCCAATTTTTTTTCACTCGTTAACTAACTGCCGAAAACTATATGTTACGATCTTTAGGTATATGTATACACATCATTAAAATCGATCTGATAACGTGGAAAATGAAAAGCTAATATTAAGTGATATAGAAATTCGTATTTCGTCTTCATTTTTAGAACGTATTTTGAAGTTATAGGTAAGTTTATATTAAGATATATCAAATTAAAAACATGTAATATTTATATATATATATTATCATTCAATTTTGAGAAAATCATATTTATAGGTATTTTATTTATTATGTAATTGAAATTTCAAATTTGGAATCGTTTCAGTTGAAAACAGTTTATGTAACCATTTATAATCGATAATGTTTGGAACATAAATTATGCATATTTTTAGAGCATATTTCTCTATTTTTGATAATTATATTATATAGTTATTTGACTAAATAATATTTTTGGTCTTATTTTATATACATTTTGTCTTGGTTTCCATCTAGATCATCTATAGTTAGTTCGTTTATTGCGACGGAAGAACGTAGGCGAAAGGAATCGCGTTCAAGGTCGTTGGTGTATCGTGTATACAAACTTCAGTGTAACCGCATTTACTTACATGCAACTATACTTGGTAATGTACATTAGGTATCTGCTACCGTATAATATTTAATTGGTCATTTTGATAATATTTTCGTTCATAATAATTTATTTTGGACACAATCATTTTCGATAAAATTCTCATTTTCTCGATAAATATCGATTTCTTTCAAACTACTTTTGAATATTTATCATATATATTAAAGTTTGTAAGTTTTATACTCACATTAAGTCAATAGTTGAAAATTTAATATAAAAGGGAGATTTTTTGAAATCTATATTTGAAATTCGCATTCTAATAATGTGTTTACCTACTTATAGATATATTATTGCTTCTGGCGTGATAAGATCTCAAACTATTTTGATTCTAATGGAAAAAATACTGATAATTTTTAAATCTGACAGAAAAGGAATTCACTTTCCACAGACTGCTTTACGGGCCAACCCGTGACATGCTGGATACATCAAGCTGTCGCACAACTGGTTTCTAAAGTGACTGCAGGTGTTTACGAGAAGACCTCGTATCAATCAAAGTGTTGATAGCCGGAGGAGATATTTTGTGACGTCGATGATGGGGGCAGGAGAAAAATAGTGGCGTGTGGTTGAAATTTAAATGTTTAGAGTATATAAAGATACGGCACGATTTAAAGATGTAATACTATTTTCGTGAGATCTGGATGGTAGTGTCAGAATGAATAATAATATGCGTCCGTTTCTTAACTATATATACCATGTCGAAAAATCTACAATATCTCTTCTCTTCTTTCGCTTATACGTGTAATCGTATTATACACGTTGTGTTAATTTATATGTAATAAAAAGGGATCTTAAATCTAAATACTACCCATGAAAACGCGATGACAAAAATTGAGAAAAAGTACAAGGTTCTCGGTTTTCCAATTTATTACGACCATACTTTCACCAACATTATTGGGTCGATTCGCTGTGTGTAGTTAAAAAAAAAAATATACCGATTCATATTTTTAGTGAAAAAAATTTTTTTTTAGACAATTCATTCATTTCCATTGCACCTATATAAATATACGAGTTTAAATCGATACGTTTTAATGCGAGGCCGGACAGTGTCGACAACCAGAATGAATATATTAAATTATGCATAGTTACCGATCGTCAGATAGATACGTTAACGTACAATAGAAATGTTATAACATTATATAGACTATACAGACAAAAAAATTCAAAATAAAATAAAATAGTTAATATTGTTCTCAAAAAATTTCTCTAAAAGTAAAATAATTTACTAATATTAAATTTGGGAAATTTTTCGTCTGGAAAATAACCGTTTAAAAAATAATTTCAATAGATTTAATATTTTTACATAATTATACTCGTAAAATGTTTTTTTAAATGATTTATTGAAAAAATGTTTTAAACACTAAAGGTTTCCTTAAAATATTAGAACATACCTTATGTTTATTGTTAGTGGATATAATTATATAAGTAATTTAAATGTCTGGGTGGATACCAATTATATAGGAAATTCTGAAAGACGTAGGATGTTTAACGAGGCTGACAAAATATAACTGACCATATAATACACAACATGTATAGTGTACCTATGTGTTGCAAATAAAGATCACGTATTGTTATATGAGATAATGACCGTAGATTATGAACAAATCATTTGTTATCAAACACTATATATGGTAAGTTCGATAAATGCAATATTTATTGTTTGCATTGCCTTGGAAGATAAAAGTAATATTTAAATACAATATTATTAATATTATATTTTTATACCTATCGATATGATCAAACGAAAGTCTACACATATTATCCATGATCGACACTTGATATGTATATAGAACCGAATACTTTTAAAACTGTACCTACTTATACTATAACGGTATACCTGTAGGTATAGTTTCAAAAGCAATTGTAATATAGTACTTACATGTATTTTATTTTAATTATAAGCCTAAAAGCATCTATTATCAATATAAATTGCAAATTCTTAATTGTGTTTACCTGAAATGAGGTCACAAATTATATACCTACGAAATATTTTGGTACACAATTCTCATAATATTGATAATAATTATACGTATACAACTAAATTATTGGCATACATATAGTAGTATCTATAATTTGTAGTTGTAATGATTGTATTATTTATTATTATTATCACACTGCCGTAATCCAATCGTTATAAAAAATCGGGATTTATATCTATACTTCAATTCACACTCTATATTTATCATTAATTTATGATTTTAAAAAATATGTAGTCTACGTTTGTATTTAAAGTACATACATGCGATTTTTAAAGTGGATCAATATACTTTAATATGAGTGTACCTATCATAAATTGAAAAGAAAAATGAGCTAATCAATTTACAAAAAATGTAACTTGATTAAAATGTGCAGCCAGTTCCTATAAGATATTCATATATATTTGGATAATATATAAAATGAATAAAAAATTTTCATACTTACATAAACTATATAAATTGGTCATCAGATATATATATATATATACATATTATATATTAATTTTTTTCTTTTCTCACATTTTTACATATTTTTTACAAATAATTTATAATAATATATATCTATATAATAGTAATAATATAGTATATCGTACTATATATATCTATATATTTTAATGTTGAAATGACGCTACTTTGTAATTACTAAAAAATGCGTACATATTGTCGATTAAAACCTATACAACCTCTAAAGGATTGTAATGTATTTGATAAAAACAAAATCCTATTTTGACTCTTTTGAACAAATTAACGTTTGATTTAGTAATAACAGTGACCTATATACGATTTTAAACAAACAAATTTCATAGCCACTTAATACCAAGGCCCGTGTTTTCAATCTAATATTTATTCGCCAGATGAAAAGAGTTGTTCTAGTGATAAGAAAAAATAGACAATTATTTATTTTTCAGTGCCTTAATTATAACAATCTTATTCAAAAAACAAAGTTATCCGGTACTATTTGTACTAAATGAAATTTATTCGACAAATTACTATTGATAATATGAATATTTTTTTATCAGTGTTATCAATGAAAGCCGAAAAGAAAATAGCATAGACCAATCACGATCAGGTAAATCTTTATGAATTCTTCCATAGTCTACTATTATTATGACATATATTATAGGTATCAATATTAGGGCTGGACAAGGGCCTGAAAATTCACCAGATACACTGGATGGACCTTGCTATGGTCCTGGTGTAGACTACTGATTGAGTGGATAAGCACAACATTTGATATATTTATTATTTGGTAAGGAGGGTTGGAAATTTTCATATTTTCATAGAGTGTTATTGTAGCTCGCCCCGCTCCTGTTCGCTATTCACCATATAACGTTTACGTTTCACACTTTAAGTCGGTTTATTTCACGAGAAAATGGTTATCCGGTGAATAGTTAGTCGATTGAAAATTGTATCCTTATTTAAATTACCGTAATTCTAAAAAAAAGATGAAAACTTAATAAAAAGCTATACATCTATTTTATAAAACAATTTTTTTTTTTTTAAATTAAATCTGCAGTTTGCGTGATACTTACTTTGCGTATGCTTTTTCCAACAATCCGGGCCAAAACTGATCTGTGTGCGTAGATTGTAAGAACGCCAACCGGTTGTTGACCGTCGGCAGCCGATCGTCGACCAGCACTTCCATCCATTCGCCGCACCACCAGAGACGGAATCGAAAAACGCCGCTATATTCCTTTTCGCTGGACAACGACTGGTCGGCGGGCACCACTCGATAAAACAGGCCTTTGCAAAGGTACAGAACACCGAGACAAGACACTAGCCATTTATCGCCTGCAACAAATGGTATATAAATAATTGTAAATATTATATATGTACCTATATGAACATTCCTGTTTTAATGCGATAGTCTATAGGTTTTTAATTAAATATTCTCGTGTAAAACACATGCAAATGTATGTCGCATGTACATAATATATAGGCATGTAAAATGGAAATATTTTCAAATGATAATGATGAAAAAAACCACACTCGATGATCGAATTCCTCGTCTCGGACGAGGTAGATTAGATCATGTTGAGTTATAGGTGAGGTTTAGAGACTTGGAGGAATAAATTGTAGTGAAAAAGCGCGGTCTTTGTATAAAAAAAAAAAGTTCCATCTGTTGTTGTTGAAACCGTTCAGTAGAGCATTTTGAACGTTTGTATAACTTTTCTCACTTATCCCATTGAAACGGAATGGTTATCAAACTTTTGACTAATTTTAAATCGTTCAAACGGTACCAAATATTTGTTAGAATTTATAACAATTATTTATACTAATTTACCATATGAAAGAAAAAAAAAACGTTATTATGAATAATGTCCATGCATATAGAACCTTTTAATTATTTTCACGTTAACACCAGATGAAACTTTTTCATGGAAATTTTTCATAATATAAAAAAATGTTCGATATAAGTAAGTTCGTAACATTTGAATCATAATAAAAATTAGGTTAGGTACTGCAGAATTTTTGTTAGAAAAAATCTTTTACTCATATATATAACATATGATGCTCGTATTCATAGTTATTTTGTTTGTAAAATAAGAAACAATTATTTTATTTATATTTTTTCATTGTACAGTAGAATTTCAGATCTAGATGTTCCATAAACTTATAGATAATATTATGTACTCAAATTTCACTACATAAGTCTTATATGATGATTTTTAGTGATAATTTAGTCAATGATTATAGTCATTTATGTATAACACCCATAATTTTCAGTCATTTACGGTAGTTTTTCTATATTCATAAAACAATTACTAATAGGAAAATTGAAAAAATTACTTATGTAAAATACTGACTAGAATGAATTTAAAATCAGAATACTCTAAAATATTTTTCTAAATGTGTCCCAGAAAAAAAAACAATATATTAAATTAAATCTTTTTTTTTGGAATATGTAAAAATATGTAAAACTATTTTTAATTATCTTTTTTTTTTAGACTGTTTACATAAAACATACATATAAATAAAAATGTAATTGAATGTTACGCAAATAAAAAAAAAATCATGTTAATGCGTACAAATCGTAGTTTTATTTATAATAATTAATATTCAATATACCTATTATTATATATTGTAGAAACCGAAAATTATAATATGAGAAAGAGCGCAATAATATATACCTACCTGTAACCTACTGGACGAGCATTCTAAATTTCGGGTTTCGATATACGCACTTGATTTACGAATTAGGTTAAGTTAGGTGAAAAATCAAATAGGTAATGAAATATTTAGGTTCGTCTAAGTATTTTTCAATAGGCGGATGTAAAATACTACTAATAAATTAATATTTATATAATCTATTTACCACCCATTTTAATCGCCCATTTCTGTATTAAGTTCCGCAAACGCCAAAGAATATTATTACATTGTAAACAGAAATAATTATCAGCTACTCACACAACAATGGGTTGTTCAACACAGGAATTTATTTCAAATCGATATAATTGAGGTTATATGTACAATATACGCGTAAATCCAATTTATTCGAATATGTTGTTTTGGAGCCATCAGAAAAAAAATGTATAGGTATACCTAATATATATATATATATATATATATTATATCCGTTCAAACAAAAACTGTAAATTCTACTTAATCGAAATTCGAATGCGTATTATATATTTTTACGTATTGCACAACAAAATAACATAGAGTGCATACAATTTTAATTTTATAAAATGAACTAATAATTGTTTTGTTACAAAGCTAGAGATGACGAATTACAATCCATAATACGGATTTAATTTAGAATATGTTTAATTAAAATATTTTTAATTTTCAAACAATACTCATTTGTTTATTAAGGATAATTTATATTTAGTAAGCAAAACATATGGTTATATTTAACAATATATTTTAAATGTTTTTTTTTAATCCTTTTTAAAAGGTATCTATGATTTATAGAAAGAAATAAGATTTTTAAATCCAATAGTTTGAAATCATAAACTAAAATCTATTCCGAAAAAAGCGATTTTCGTACCATTTACTATTTATATTGATTAAATGTATATTGCGTACTATTATTATCGTAGCTGTACTTTTGAATATCGATTTTTTTTTTAATCTAATAAACCCATTATTTATGAAACCATTCCATCTTACTCAATAAACAAAATACAAATAATGAAATACGATAATATTTACTCGTCCATATATATATTTATTATAGGTATTATGAAGTATGGACACATAAGACGAATACGTTTTTGTAATGAGAAATAGGTACATATATTCAATATAAAATACACGAGGTAGCTTAAGATTTGTAAAAATATAATACAATTTTAACGGTATCGAAACTTATTTATATGTATATATATATATATAGAGAGAGAGAGAGAGAGATGAGAAACTGGTATGATTATTATGTTATATATGTAGAAGGAAGTGCCTATAACATCTATATTTTGTACTATCGCATTAAAATATTTAATAAAATGAGGATATAGTTGTGTACTTGATGTATATCTAATGTATTTAATGTATATTATTATTCTAGTTTTTGTTTTTCAAGACCTCTTAAGTGTTGAATATTTCACCAACGACCGTCAAACAATTTATGGTTTAATAATTGTCACGAATCAAACATATTGAAATATTACGGCATCAGTATGTTATATAGGACGTAAAAATATGTAATATAACTATAGTGATCATATGATCAGATGTTATATTTATGGTCCAGAGAACTCTGCGGCAATAGTTATGAAATTCTATATATAGTTTTCGTTCGCTGAATAGATATGATGAAAAATTTTCAGGTATCCTCCAAGAATCTAGAAACATATAAGAAAATAAGTATACTAAAAAAAAAAGCCACGAAAAAGTCGATCGAACGGGGAAAATGAGTAAAATTTTGAGTAAAATTGGTATGCATACCGCTATTCTAATATAACGAACATTTTTAAAATATATAAAATACGTGAAAAATATTTTACTGTTTGTTAAATGATTTCGAAGGCCCAAAATAAAATAATATATTTTGTAAATAATTTTTTTATTAAAATACAAACATTTTAAACTTAACTAAAAAAGTTTTTGTTATTTTTTTATTTCAACTTATGTGTATATACATTATTAACATGCAAATATACAGACGTCTCTTAATGAATCTTTTTGTCGACCGATATTTGACTGCAAAGTATCTATCTATATATACATGTAATAAGTACCTGCGTACCTCTAAATGTATGTATAATATATATATTATATATATATATATATATATATATACGTACAATATAGTCATAGCTAGTTAATTTGTTCCAGTCTTGTGAACTTATTATTCCAAAGACACCGATACACATCGCATCTCCTGTACTACAGACGACTGACGTTAACCATATTTTTTTATGTAAACCCTGCAGTAAAAGATCTTCTATTTATATAAAAAAATTATAAACAAAAATCACAAGTAAGATATTATGAGGTCATTTTTTCAAGTCTATATTTTACGTATGTAAAAATACAATGGTACTGTACCTAAGTACGTATAAAACATTTAGCTTTAAATGGTTTTCAGTTGAAACCTGTACATCGAAAATGGCTAGAAAATAAAGTTTAAACCGTCACGGTATACATAAATATTCAAAGAGAAAAATTATCCGAACTTAAAACCGACGATCATTTTTCAACATAAATAATTATGATTTTTAAATAAAATTATTTACGTTTAAATTATCAATTAGACAACACTTTATAATGCGGCGTGAACACATTTTTACTTTTCAAGTTTTTTTTTTTTCAAATACACGTCAATGTTAGTACGTGATAAGTACATTGTATTATACTTAAATATAATATATAAACAATTATTTTGATAATTTTTTTATTTGACCATTTTTTCCTTGTCATATTATCTATAAAAAATTTTAATATAAAACTATATTAGGCACTAAAATTCCCTTGAGGAAAAAACGATACACAACTCGTATTATATAAAAGATAGAGTACTTAAAACTGATGAACCTTCATGAATGTTATAGTAAAACGCAAAAAATACATTTTTTTTTTATTATTTCTGCACAAGGTTTTGTATACGCAAATCTTGGTCTCGAATATTAGCGCTCTTTCTTCGTGTGTATTGTGTTTATGTATTTTATGTATTGTGTTTATGCCAATCTATATTGTTCCCACCAAATTTAGATACAATCTAATGCGACATTTATGTGTTAAAACATTCATAATCACACACCGATTCGTTGATTAATATAAACACATGAGTATCTATAAAAACCATAAATCGTTATCAATTTATTCGGTTGAAATCAGAGTTGAAATATTTAAGTTTCATAAAAAATTTATCAAATTTCAAATATATTGAATTTATTGTTATATAATCAATTTTCGGTATTCGCCTAAACACCAGAAAGATTATAATTTATTAATATTAAAAATGTAATCCAAGAAATAAAAAATTACAGAGGTATTTATTCAAATAAACGTTGGATTCATTCAAATTCCGATATATCCCTACTTAGAATTTCTCACAAGTAAACACAGCAAAATTTCCATAACTTTAATCTTAAAAAGTCTAAAGCTTTCTTTAAATAGTCATTCCTTTCTGATCTCCACAGAAACTCTCAGTTATTAAAATAATTTTTAGCAGGATTTTGAATATCTTTTTATAGCTTTATTACCTCGACAACTTGAGTTTTACAATTTCGATATCATTAAGACGAATAATATTGTACATCTAAAAGTAAAATTTTAACCATATTAATATCTACAGCTCTCAGTTATGAGAACGCTACATTAACAACTGTTGGTAGCAAAATAGTACTTTCGCAATTCAAATGTTATTATGTCTACAATTAACACTGAGAACTAAATTATTCACCGTTTTTAAGATGATAACTTTTCAATGTTTTATTGGAATTTTATTTTCAAATAATGTTTTATTTTTTATATTTTTATAACTGGATACTTACCAAATACGTTTTTTCTATGCTATATTTTTAATTCATGAATATGGTTTTTAAAAGTCGGCTTCCAACTTAAAATAGTTTATCTTCTCTTCATTCTTCTTCTTAGTGTTTCTACGATTTTTGGTGAAATGGCATTTGAATTGCGTAATAATCTTTTTTGATAAATATTATGTATATATAATAATTCAATATGGTTCTGTCACAGGTATATTTTTAAAATATATTTAAATATTTTCAGTTTTTTTTTATTTACATTTTCTTAAAATATCATAAAAATTGCTTAAACGTTTCGGGTATGTAGCGTCCTCTTAATTCAATTACATGTTTTACAATTTATTGTAGGTATATTAATGATTTATCTTAACAATTATGATTTGTCCATATATTTATTATATATTGAAGATTTATATTATATGTACCACTATTATGTATTTTAAACAAACACAATATTAAGGTTAATAATTCATATTTATTTCTTCTTTTGTCCTGAAAAATTAAAAATATGTACCTATGAATACGGTCCTATCCTAACTCTACATATTAGTTAAAATCTTTAATTGAAATTGCCAATTCCAAAATTCGTTATTCCAATGAATTTTCTATATATTTATTTTTAAACCGAAAATACCAAGCTGTAAGAGTTTTTTTTTTTCTGTTATACTCATTTGAGTGATTTATGAGGAATTACTATCACCAATAAACTTTTAAAAAATGTATCCGAAAAACCGAGTAAACGGCATTTACCTTTTAGTTTGTTATACATTTATACCTAATCTATAATATATAGGTAGTATATCATTTATACGGTTTTTTTTTCTGTTAATTTTAAATTAAATGCATAGTTCATGCTTCATAGTATATAGTTAAAAAAAAAAACACTTCTCCTGCGAATCATGTCTTGATATTTCAGATTTGATTAAAAAAAATAAATTCTATTCCCATCCTAGGTATATTCTTGAGTTCGCTGTGGATTTGATTTTTCTGATGCAGAATCGATAGACTGGATGGGAAGAAGAACGAATGATAAACTGCATGGTACCTAATTCGAAATATGATTACTTTCAGAATAGAGGCTACTAAAAATGAAGCTTTTTACAGTTAAAAAAATAAAACTATTATGCTACACGTATTCTTAGGTCTAGGGGTACATATACCACTAACGGTATATGTTGCACCTAATTATACGCGTATGATAATAATATTAAAAATTGTATTTTGTAAAATAAAATGGTTAGATAAAATCGCGATTTATCGGTGTTTTACACAGTTTTATATTGATATTTTAACATATTATGTTTCAATATATCCATTTGAAATCGTGAAAACTGAAACGAATATAATTTTCAGATATTAAATTATGATAGAAAAATATCCAACACTTTTATATACTATTTTACTAATAAGTACTGCAAACGCGTAGGTGTACATGCATAACGTAATATTTTCTATGTGTGGGATCAAAAATACATCAACCATATTATAGCGTGTAATTTAATCTAGCCGAAAGTATACATAGACGTTAATATAAAGTAACATTATCCAATGTATAGGCATATGAAGTATATGCCTCAATAAAATCACAATTCTGTTTTGAAAAAAAATTTTTTCAAAAAAAACGTCAACTTTATGCAATATAATATACCAAAATAGGAGTTTTACATAATCCAAAACATATAGGCAGGTACGTTTGGAAAAATAATATTAATTTCCTCAATATATCATTAACCTAACCACGCGTGTCTGGTGAACATTATTGATAACGTAAAAAATTGTTTAAATTAAATACCTATGTTGCGATGAGCATTTATACATTTATACATATATATATATTTCTTTTATGTACCTACATGAAAATATAATAATACGTTAATCATCTCGGAGATTTAAAAATAAAAATTTATTGCACTCCAACGCATACATACATACATATATATAATATATATATATATATATATATATATATATATGTATATGTATATGTATTATAATAATATGTCTTTGATAAAATTCTAATAATAAAAACACTATGCGGTAATATATTTTATGTACCAAACTTGGTATAGGTAATATGCAATCGAAAACGTAAAACCTTGTATGAAAATTATACGTCCTACCTATTTTTTTATGGTTTTTTTTTTTTTTATGACACTTTAACCCGAAGTCAGTGATCTTTTTGAGCACTCAATTTTCAGTTATTTGAAACGAATATTTTTTTCCAATTCAATAGTAACAAGTACCGTGCAATAACACGTGTCCGCGTATTTACGAACATTATAATATAAGGAATTATAGGGAATTGTCGCCTACACAAGGCTGTAACCGTCACGATGTTCTTTCAATCCCATGGGTTCATTATTTACGTATATATTTATGTACTTTTACATAGAAAAATCACCGATAAAACATGTCCGTACATGGCGATAGTCGTGTTCGCATACACAAAATATATAACATAATATTCTTTTGATATTTTCGATGAATCGTGTATCAGTAGGTTAAATTTTTAAATTTCCATAAAGTTTAGAGAAAAAATAGCATTCCCCAAATACCGATAGGTTTCATCGAAGATGACTTAACCGACACACTATACTATATTATCTATCTAAACTGAATTACTATTAGAACGAAACGATTTTAAAAATACATTTTTTAAAAAAGGTACACTAAAATAAATACGGTTGAAAATCACGAATTATGTTTTTGTTAACGATTGAGGAATTTATTATTTGTTACAATATTCTATCATAATAATAATACTTTTATAACTTTAATAACTAAAAAACGAACAAAAAAAGCATATCGCTATGATATACTTTTTTTTTTAATTCTAATTATTTTATCTTCCTAAACATTTACCTTTATACAAATTAAAAAGTTGTTTTGTTAAGTACTTTTACTTTTTATAATAATAGATATTACCAAACAATTAAAAATAGACAATACTGTTAAATGAACAAAATGTTTATGTTTAAGTTTTAACAAAATAACAGATTTTTTGCTAGTTGATATTTTTATCAATATTAACAATGTTTTTCTTCAGTGTACATGGAGTTTCAGAGGTTCAATGTTGTGTATACGTTATTGTTAATTAACTTGAAAAATGTTCACGCTTCTTTAATTTCTTCTTCAATTATTTTAATAATTCACTATATGAAACATACTAATGCCAACAAATTTCATATTATATTAATATAGGTAGGTAGATATTTTATGCTGCAAACCAATCAAAATTATATGAAACTATTTTTAAATAAAATACAATTTATCCAAGGTTGGCAAGTTAATGGTTATAGATAGGTATATTTAATTGTTAAATAAATTATAATATAATGAAAATAGTTTCCTATAGTCAATTTAACTAAAATTTAACTCTTATTGTCACTGTCAACTTTGTAAATATATTATAATACAAATTAACATAAATTTGTTAAAACATGAAACTTGACATTTTCCCAAAAATATATTACCTATAGAAATTTAAGTTTCCAGAAACTATAAATATTGCATATTTACATATTATTATCATACAATATATAATATTATATAAAGTGGACGAATTAAGATATAAACAAAATATGTTGTGAATGAACTTAAATTTCAACTGTATTTTTTTTTTTTTTTTTTGACAGTGCATATTAAGAATTACTTAATATGATATATCATATAGTAATATATTTATTATTTATTTATACTAACATGTTTTACATGGGATTTGATTACCTATTCAATAATAATATGTACACACGTTTACTGATATTATAACATTCAAAAATAATTAATACTTATGTTGAAACACGAAATTTGGTTTTAATTGGCATATTTTATATTTTATATCTATAGTGTAATAATATTGATATTTTTGTGCTTATAAAATTGGTGTAACTTGAATTAACTTAACCTCGAAACAATTTGAATATAATTAATAATATAATTGATATTCATCTTGATTAGCTATTTAAAATTGTTTCTAAAATTTTAATATATTAAATTAATTGTAATTTTATTCCACGATAAAATTAGCTACAGTTTTATCAAGTATCGCATATATAAAAGTTTTTAAAATAAATGGAACGTAATTTTTTAATGACTATAATATTTTGTTTTTTTTTATTTAGTTATCAGCTATATATACGTAGGTTTAATAAATACATACTACAACATCCCGAACTACAAATTAACGTGTCATAAATATTAAACGATCCAATTTGTTACGTCAATAATTATTTTTAGTTCACGCATGTTATTTTATAACAACAACTTTATTATGTTATTATTTATTTTTTTACCATTTTAATTTTGAATACTTTTAACAGTAATACAATGTAAATGTACTATAATAATATTATAGTACGTTAAAATAAAGCTTTAGTAATAAAGCTTTTATAATAAAACTTTGAACCTCTAATATACATTTAACCATAACAACTATAGCAAATTTCCAACCACCATATATTTACAAAATATAAAGACATGTATTTTTTGAATCAGGAATATTATTATTTTTTTTTTAAACAGGTACAATTTCATTATGTGGTATAAATACCACATATATAGGATTATACAATAATTAATAAGAGTGAATTATTCATATGTGTAGATGACACGCACATGCCTCACGTGTTTGGTGAAAATCATTAAAATGCTAAATATTAAGAAAATGATTTCTCCAAACGGATAATATAATCGCAACGATGAGGGCAATAAAACCTAAATATGCGTTTTAAAATCCGAATCATACTTTGATTTCGTACTATTTGACAATTAATTAAATGACTGTATACTAATACTTCTATAACTAATATTATTTAGAATTATAAGAAAACGGTATAATGTTGAACGAGAAAAGCGGTTAAATTGTTACATGAATATATACGAATCGAAAATTTTCACGCGTCACGTCGGAAATTAGACACAGGATAGATCTCTCTGGAAACGGTTTTTCTTGATTCATTTCTACAAAATATAGCACAAGTGAAAGTCATTATACACGTGCGTTTTTGCAAAAAAAAACTACATATTTTTTCGAGTTGCATAAATAAATAATGCATAGGTACAAGTAAAGTTTTCGGGTGAAACAATTAAAATAGATAAAAAAATAAGTACACTCATACATCATAATGAGTGATAAATAAAAATAAAATATTGAAGAATGGTTCATCAAAATGTGGTTTGTATATTATTTGTTTTCTTACCTAATTAATAATAGAGACAAAAAGTGATAATAAGTATTTACGTATGTATTTTTTTTTTATTTGACAAAACATCTATTGAGAATAACCACACTTACCCATTTTTCCGGGACTGATGTCAAATTGAGACGTGGAATCGCTGACGAACACCGGTCTACTACAAATTTCCTGTAAAACAAAGCAAAAAACCGAGTTATAATTCATATTTTTTAAATTTTCGTACTTATGTTAATATTTTATTATTGTGCTCGATTAAAATTAAATCTTTTGTCACGAACACAGGACATAATAATTATAGTATACATTTAAAACACTATAAACATACATTTGTTGTAAACGGTAAGGTTATATTTTATATATATACATTTAAAAATTAAATATTAATTCAGTTTTTAATTAAATTATATAATATATTTACTTATATACTATTATAATAATTTTAAATAAACTATATTAAAGTGATCAGCAATAAAGATAGAAATGTGTTTGAATTATGCAAAAACATAATTTTATGATTTTGCACAGAAAAAAACATTGTTTATATTGATAATATGTATTTGTATATTATTTAATAATAATACTATACTATAACTTTTTCATAAACGAAATATATTTTAAAACCAAAAAAAAAAAAAAATTATATTTTTTTCTGCAAAATAAAATAAAAATGGATTTGATAATATACATAGGTAAATAATATGTATATATATAATGTAATATATTATGCATTTATATACAATGTACATAAATATACATATAATATATATATATATATATATATATATAAACTACCGTATTTTCTCAGTTATTTTATCAATTTGAATTGTTTTTATTAAATAAGAATTTTTTCTACAATAAAAATATATTGTATATCATAAGGATAAAAACTATTGCTTATATTTTATAATTTATTTAATTGGTGGAAATAGAATATATGCATTTAATTAAATGTATATTGATATACTTAAAAAAAATAAACAGTTTATTCATTAATTCTTATTTATGTTTATTTATTTAAATCTAATTTTTATAGTTTATTCATTACTTTTCGAATAAAAAATGAAATACTATGAAAAGAACAACGTGATGATGTATTCTACCGTTGTATGGACCAGCGAACTTTTTTTCATTCTAAGTATCGTGTTTGATACTATACACGGTCTAATGTATTTTTTTTTAAACTTCATGTTCAATATTATTGTATACAAATATTTAGTAGGTATACACAATAAATACAATTTAAAACTGCTAAAATGATAAAAAAAAATATGTGCATTTCCAAAATATTTTCACGAAAATACGAAACTCGTTAAAACATGCCTTCCTTATACGTCGTTTCGTTTATACATGTTCCGCCCTATTATACAGCTACAATTATTTTCAAAATTAAAACAGTAAAATTTCGAATCGGTTCTTTAGTAAAGTTGTCTTTTCTCATTGTTCTGCCCTCTCTTTAGAAAAATATTTCGCACGTGCATACCTACCTAAGTGTAATAAACGTACGTACACGGTGAAAATATATGCGTATATACGAATGGATAGAAAAAATTGTAAAATAATGATAAAAAATGAATAAATAATAATAAAATGTATATAGACGATGTGTATTATGCCGTTCAATAGACGCGTCTGTGGACGACGATGAATATCATCTCTCGTTAAACATATTCACAGCCCGGTCAGTTTCACTGCACACAACACACACGTTCACAGTATAACCTACTTATAATGGTCAGTGATTTTTCATTTTAACGTGATGTACCGAGAATAAAATATAGATATTCACATACCTATTATATTTTATACAGAGTGATTCAATATAATATATTATATAGTATAGTACAAACCAAAATTTGAAATTTTCATTCGTTTATTTAATTATTAGATGCATTATACATGGGCCAAACTATTCATAATAAATACATATATAAATATAAATCTTAGGATTGCCAATTTAAAAAGTTGATATACTCGTATTACATGAAGATTTTTATGATTTTTGTTTGTTTTTTTGATTCGTTGAAAACTGTCTGAAATTCAAATCAACACGATGACTATTTTACAATGTCTGGCAAATAAAAATAGATTTTCCCAATGAATTTTAAAAAGTTCAACATTTATTGTATAATCTATGTAAAGTTAAAATGTGTATACATAAACTTAAACATGAGAAAATCAAATTCTCCTATTTGGCCATATTAAAATTTTTGTGATATATAAATGTATAATTTATCACTATATGCCTATAAATTTTTAATATATTTCATTTTTTTAATATTATTGTTAATTATACGTGGAACATTCTGTATTATACAGTTAATATTAGGTAGGTCAAGTTAAAAGTAAACTCATTTTGGTTACAATTAAGTACATTTTTTCAATTGTTTTTTTATAAAGACGAAACTTATAAAATGAAAAGTGAATACCTATTAAAAGAAAAAGTAATAGTAATATTTTAATTAATTTGTAGAAAGAACTCTATTATATACTATTATTCATACTATTCTTTATGTAATTAAAATTAACTTAACTATATAAATGTTTAGCTAGTTATTGCTTAAACTTGAACTTTGAATTTAATTTTAATATAAATATAATATTATATTTTTGAATATATCTACAGTGGTGTAATTTGGAATTTGTTCAGTTTTATTTTTAAAATAAATATTGTTAACACAGTACGTGGAAAATATAAGAAAGCACTAGGCCATTAAAACATATATTCAAAAATGAAGTTTTTAAATTTAAAATTTTCAAAAACAAAATTTATCGAAATATCTTCAATATAACGTTAAATGAGTTGTATAACGTATGTCCATATGAATATCAAATATTTTAGTTTTATTCGAATTAGGTAGAAGTTTATTTATTTGTTTTATGATTTCTAAATAACGTAATAACGCTAATGTATATAAAATAATCGAACGAAAAACTCGTAACCATGATATGGTACTAAATTTACTAAATAAATAACATGCCTAACTTGATTCAATCTATAGTCTGTGTAAAAAAAGGTAAATTATACTACTTAAGTAGACAAAAATATACGTACAATTAAATACAAATTAAAAATCACTTTTTAAAATTGTAATTACAGTTTTTTGATTTACCGAACTAGCCGATTGAAAAAATACCTATATATATATATCAAAAATCATCATTGAAATCGAAGTTATTATGGGCAGTTAATATTGAAGGTCACGTGTAAAGAAACAATCATAAATAATAAATAAAAACATAAAATATTTTTCATTAAACGGTGTTTAAAATAATTCCATTTAAATTTAAACAAAAAATTGTATGGTTGATGTTTAACTAAAATAATAATAAAATGTAGCACTAAATTTAAATTGTTGGAAACTTGTAACTCAAATATTTAATTTGGCAACTATATATGTGTAAGTATACGTCATATCAAATCATACAGTTAAAATATCTTTAAATTAATATTAGTTTATATCTTGATAATTTAGATTCATACAAAGTTAAATATAAAAAAGTGTTAACTTAAAACGACGTGGTGTATGAATAATTGACGTTTTTTAAATAATGTTTGTATCAATAATTTACAGTACGTATTATACTTTGATTATTTGATGATTACAATAAAATACTTGTTATATTAGAAAAATATTTTGAATTGATATTACTACAGTATGAACTATTTTTGTAACTTATAACTTATAAGTTATTACTATTACTATTATTCCTTGAAATTGATTATTCTGTATAGTTAAAAATTACAAAATGTTCTATGCAAAGTAAAATGAATTATTATTTGTTTATTATAATAAAAAACATCATATCGATTCTAAGATAATTAAAAAATAATGTTTATTGGTTCACAAATCGCGTATTAGGTACTTGTACTTATACATGTTTGTGTAAATTGATTTACATTTTATCATCATACAAAATTATTTGGTACATAAATTAAAGGTAAAAAAAGTTGATTTAATTAGGTAACTATTTTTTTTCACTTAGTTTAGTAATTACCATATAATATTTAAATATAAATTTTCTAGTTAACTTATGAGTATGTGTACCATAGTTTATTTTACTATTTAACGAAACTTGGGTAAAATAGAATTTAGAAGTATTTCGGAATTTCGTTTACCTTTACCTACAAATTATTAGAGCAGGTTGGTATTTGAAATTTTTTTTGGGAGGTTCGTTTCAGTACAACCATATTCCATTTAAAAAATAATTTTTCTGATTGAATTATATATAGCTTTAAAAATGGTCATAAAATTTTGGGGGTTCAGAAGTCCAGTGCCACTGGACCTCGCACATAAAACTGCCATTTTATACGAGAATATACTTACAGTTTACCAATTATTTCCAAAAATATATATTCGAATAATTTATGATAATAGGCTTCCCAAAGTAGATATTTTAAATACTCTACACAGAATATTTCAAATCATTTTTAGAAATATTTTTCATTTACCTAAGTAGGTAGGTGGTATATACTAGATTTCAATAACGAAAATATTAAATAAATATCTAGTAATTTCAATAGTTTTAAATAGTTAATTGTAATCGAATATATCTATACATAGTTATAAATGTGTGTTTTAAGGATTCTAATCATTTTAAATATTGATCGGATAATTTACATTGGAATCTGACGGCGACAAAATGAAATATAATAATAATAATAATAATAATATATAATAAACTTTGAAAAATATTGTGAACTACCAAAGTCTGCTATAAAATTTGTTTATTCTCGGGAAAACATGTTGTGATTTATGTGTCTAATATAGGATATAAAATGATAAATGTGAAGAATTAAAAAAATGTCCCTATAATGGCTATCTAAGAATATAATAACAGTAGTCGAGTTTATACGAAAAGGATAACTGCGTCATTCGTATACGTCGGATTAACAATAACACATTAAATCATATTATACTCGTATATATATATATATAATATAAAGGTACACAGAATACTAGTTTTGAATTAATCACTGTGTACGAGAAGATTTCAAGGGGGTTGTTCGGTTGCATTGTAAAAAAGACGACTCGGAACATTTTCCACATTCCACAGGTAGGACAGTGGATTTACCAGTAATATTAGTCGTTGGGATACACATACACCGCCGATATAATTGTGTAAGTGTAAAACGTCTGCATTTTCAAAAGTATTCGTAAGTCGATTTAAAGGATTTCTATAATACGCAGTTTCTATTATTGTTTGATATAAAATTAAAAAATCCGATAAAGGGTTGTGTACGAAGAGTAAACGTGAAAAACATATGCGTACACAATGTACAAACAAAAATGAAAAAACAAATATAGATGTATAAGTACATAATGATATTAAGCCATATCACTAAATAAATAGTACATGAAATATTATAGGTTATTGGTGTAAAATTATGTGTAACAGAATGTTAGTTATGAATGGGTTGTTACACAGGTTAAAATTTATAATTTTTTGTACTAAGCACGACACACGTTTTAATATTTCAACTCAAAATCGATCAAAAAAATTCTAACAAACGAATGACACTAAATACTCGTATTGTAACAATTCTCAATCGTTTTTTTTTTATGTTCAGGTCTTTAATTATTTATTTGTGCATGTGACATTTTCCATTATTCATAAATTGTATAGGGATAAAAGTAATACAAATAATAATAATAATAATGGCAATGACAATACGAATATCGATAATTGATATAACAATAACAGCAAACATTATTGGTGATAATAAAGTACAACATTGGGCGAACAAACTTATATTGATTTAATAAAGGTATTTTAAAATTTTAAATTTTAAAAATTTAGAAGCGTACTACGAGATTATAATCAAGCCATTATTCTTGAGGTTCTAACTGAGTTATGTATTATAAAATCGACTAATTTAGATGAAGTAAAAATGTTACATGTAACGCGCTAAACACGATTTAAATATGAATTTATGAACTAAAAATCATAAATATTATAAGAAATATTGAACTATGTATATACAATTTATTATGGTTAACTAACAAAAATACCGGGACTATTGTTCTTGCCGTCCTATTTTATGTATTTGTTTTTTTCGTATATTTGCTATATTATTTTCAATATATCTACAAGACTGCATACTATAAATATCTATAGACAAGAAGAAAACAATAAATTCAATAGTTGTGATTTTATTTTGTCATTTTTTTTCATTACTCGGTATAAAAACGTAGCATAAAATTTTTTTACAAGCCATTAGGCACTGACTTTTGACCATAGTTAAAAAAAAAATTTTTGACTTTTGAGCGGAGTAAAATTCTCTACTTAATAGTGTAGAACAGCATGACCAATGGTTAGATAACTTTTAAAAGTTTTTTTTTTTTTGGTTCCCGTTTCGGGTGCAATACAATTGAGCGCGTTTTTACCTTTATATAGTATATATAAAGGTATGTACCTTATATAGTCCATTTAGAATACTCCACGTATAACAAAGTAGTTATTTGCTACATGTACACAGAAAACAGTACGATTGAGCATCATTTATTGTTCGACTTTACCATATGTATTTTACATATATCAATCAACTAACATGTATACAAATGTGTTAGAATCTTTTTTTATCAATTACATTTGTGCATTTTTTTTTAACTTTTTTTGTTGATATATTTTAGGAAAACATAACTGGAAATATGGGCTACGCTCACTCCACATACTGCGGCAGGTTCCATTCTCAAATTAATTCGAAAATGTAGCCCGACTTGCTGTGAATTCGTCGGGTAGGTAACCGGTTATATTTAATACGTTTAAAGTGTACTTTTTTCGAATACACTTATAATCCGGATGGGGTCACTCGCACAGTTTAAATCAAAAATATCCTCCAATTTATCCAATTTATTGTGAAACACCACGTCCAGTAAGTAATATTGCAAATTAAATCCGTTTCTGGTCAACTTTTTTTCGGCAGTTATAATAATAATTTTACCGCATATTTTTTCGTTCAATGATAATAAAGAAATTTAACAACCTAACCTAACATTAAAAAATATTGAGCAGCTCAATCATAATACCAAAACCCAGTAAAAAAAGTATCGTGCTCAATTCTATTTAAACGCCCATTTCAGAATTCTAGTTTTACTAAAACTTAATGTTTTCTGGCTTGGGTTCTAGCTCGGGTTCTTGACAGAACAAGTTTTTAAATAGGATCTGAAAAATGAACTTTCGAAAAATATCAACAAGTGTTGTATTGCAACAATAAAGCGTCTAAAAGCAGCGTTTAGTTATTCCTATATTTGAAGGGTTTTTAAATAACGATAGATTTGGATTCTGAGTCCGGTTTTAGTATTTCGTTTCTGCAGGTGTAATGACCGCGGTTGTAAAATCGAATATTTTAACGACTTCGGCTGGTCTTATGTAAAATAAATGCGACTATACATGAACGTTTTGCACAGTTTGGTAATTCAATCAAAACTTGAACATTTATTGTAAGATTTTTTGAAAAAAAAAAAAAAAAAAAATGCAGCTGGTATTGGCAGTGTAAGTATATGTATAAATACACCGCTCAGGTGTACCGTACACGCATAATAATAATGCTTAGGCCTTCGCAATAAGGTATAATGTAATATAGTAATTAACATTGAATGCACTATACATATATAGTATACATATATGTAAGTTCAGAACAATAATGCATAATAGTAATAATAATATACCGAAGTTTTCAATTCCCGTCGATGAACAATGGCGTGTGTTAACATCAGACCATGGCCGCGTCGAAGACCTCTCGCCGGGGACCCCCGACGATATTATTATGTCCGCAGACTCCGCCGGGAGTGGCATTCACGACGTATCACATAGGTATATGTGCCTAACATATATACCTATACATTTACCAGAATGGTTAGGCAGCCGTCAATGTCTGCAACATGTGCCTCTGGATAGAAAATACATCCAAATATATGTAGGTACAGATAAAGTGTGATCAACAACGACACACAGAATTCTCATCCACAAAGCATTTTGGAAAATCATAATATTTTCAAAAATATTTGATGTTGTTCGTAAGAAAATATTAATTTATCATGTTAAACGGAAAACATTCTAAAAGTAATCTTTTGGAATACAACTTTAAATACAACTGTCCACGTACGTTTATATACATTTATAACTTGTATAATATTATTTTAATTATCGCAGTGCATAGCAAAAATATATAATCATATTTTTGGCTGTGCCATAGGTGTATTTAGGAAATCTATAAGCCTTCCTAGTACAGTTAGAGTATAAATAGGGATCATTTGAATAAAAAATTTACACAATATTTATAAATTACACCAAAAACATATGAACGAAAAAAGAAAAACAAGAATAATGGTAATTTAGCCCCCCTCCCCCAAAAATGTGTTCACGCTACACCTATGAAGGAAAGGAATGTCAAAAATATTTTATAGAATAAAAAAAGTTGTAATATATATATAGGATTTATCGTTATAATATTATCAGATTTCATTATAATAAATATCAGAAAGTAGGTATAAAATATTATAATTTATAATTAATTGTATTTACCACAAATAAACAAGCGTATGCCCAAAATAGAACATATTTAAAATAATAATTTTATAACACAGCAAAAAAAATACTAAGATAAAAGTTATGATAAAAAAAAAAAAAAAAAAACAAAGAAAATTATAAACGTCAAAATTATTATGACGTAATATTATGTAAAAATAAGAAATATTTTAATTTTCGTTTAAAATCCAAAAATGAAAATTATAAAAAAAATAACCATGGTGTAGATATTTACATGCTCGAGTACAAATAATATAATGGTACATTTGAAACATTGAAGTGCTTATATTACATTTACATTGTGAGTAACAAGGTCAGAAATTCGATCACTGATTCCGAACTTGGCAATTTGTTGCGGATTTTAAATCAGCCCCCACTTTGAGGGGACAATGCAACGTCACATCATGATTCTCCTGTATCGAGGTCTTCCCTGAACTGTTGGAATGTTTTTTTTTAAATGCATGTAATTGAATTTGAAAATTGAAATAATATCCGGTCAACTACATATATTATAATATTATAAGTTGCACTTATAAGTACCTACATTTAGCCATTTTCGTAAACTTAATTATTATAAAGTAATATTACGGTCAGAATATCTTATTGTTTATACATCCAAATATATTATACAATATATAGTTAATACTATTGTACCTAATATTAAAGTATAAATATTTAAATATTGTTTTCTAGATGTATTTATTTGAATTTTGATTCATAATTTAGGGAATTATTGATCACATAATATAACAACTGATAAGAATATACATTTCATATAAACAGTGTATCTATAAACAACGCGAAAACAAAATTAATTTTAAAGGGGAAATTTTAGTGACTCTCTAAAAAACACTGGTTTTACTGAGACACTTTTAATGTTTAAACTACAGGGTAGATTTTTTTTTGACTAAATAATTATAATGGATTTTAAAGGACTATAAAAATGTTAATTCAAATGCAAAAATTCAATAAAAATTTATGTGATCCACTTAAAAAGTCATGACACATAGGTAACAATAAGTTGAACAATAATATGTATTTGTTTTTTTTTATTATTCAATGGTTCTTCCAAGTTCAATTTTACAAAAAAAAAAAAATAATAATAATAATAATAATAAAGACGATATTTTTTCTCATAATATTACAAATATGAAAAAAAATATATATAAATATATATTTAACTTAAACTATGTTAACCTTTATTTTCATTCAAATAAAAGTACGCAAGAGAATAGTGTAATATTTCTTTATGATCTCAGTCATATTGTTCATTTAAGGTATATGATACAAATCTAATCTATCCCATTCTAATTTAACCAACTAAATACTAGCTATACACATGCAGTGAATATGTCTACTCTCATACTCACATACATAATATGAATTAAAGACGTCTTATAATATGCGATGTTTAAAAATTTTAAAATCGCTGTCTGCAGGTAAAATGCTTATTTTTTACTAAATACTAAAATTTTGTATAAATAATAAATTTTATATCGTAACTATGAGTGGGTAATAAAAATTAGGGGCTTTCGTTTTTACGGAATTTCAAAAGTTGACCTCGGAAATCGTCTCTAAAAGGACATTTAAAAATATATATCATGCAAATAATTTTCTAGTTTATTCTACATTATTCTCTATTACGGATATCGTGATTTCTACATGAAAATGTTCGTTATTTTGATCGCCCTGTGTAGTGTACACATGTTGTATAATATTATGCACTCTGCAGCAGTCGATGACATGTGCTCTTAACGCGGCGAACACGAAGAGCATATTACTATTATTATTATTATTATAATGTAATATATTATTTTGTTATATCGTAACAGCACACGTTATACAATAGGCACAGTGTACGTAGGTATATACGTATATAGGTACATATTATGTAGACAAATTAATTCAAAATCAATTTACACGTCCCACCCGATAACTACGGGATATATCGTAATAATAGGTTTATTATTATTTTTACTATATAGGTATATTTGACGAACAATTATTATACCGTTTCGTTTAGGTCGCGTATTCTCGAGGCGACCAGGCCGGCGTATCGTGATAATATAATCATAATTATTTTAATAGAAAACAACACGCAAAAAACGTGTACACGCTTATCGAAATTCACGTAGGTTTCTACTATCGACGGTCCGAACGCGATAATTGACGCTATTTACACGCGTTTTTCTGGATAGTCGAAAATCAATTTACTGGGATTCAGATTATTAATTGATTTTTAAACGTTTATTCGAACCGATTTTCGTGATAAAATAACCGCAACGTGCCGTATTCTAATATTGTGATCAGATAACGATTGTTTGGTTAAATGTAGGTACCTATACTATTATTAAATTTGAATTTGCGAAATAATTTTAATAGAGTGACAATAAATTAAAAAAAAAATAAAAATTCTTATTAGGTACTAGTATTCTGTAAATTAATAATATTATTGGAGATTTAAAGGGTTTTAAAGTTGCACAATAACATAAATTACAAACTATTTCTGTTAAATATGTACGAAGTTTAGACACTATTTCTATATTGTTATGAAAATTCATTGCAATAATCGATGAAAATTAGATATAATCATTATTTCTAAATATTTTATGCACGTGACTTTTTATGTCAAAATATTGATTATAACAAAAATTTTAAAAATTAATATTAAATTGGAAAAAGATCATATAACAATATTTTCTGAATGTAGTATAAAATGTTGATATAAAATTATTTCGTTTATAGCAAAATCAAATAAAAAACGAATAAAAACGTGATATTGATCCAGGTCATAGATCAAAAAAATGCTCCTTCTAACCATCGTAATATCATATAGCATAAAGGTATATATCGGAGAGATTAGATTAAATTAGGTTGGATTAAAGATTGGTAAAAATAGTACTTATCAAAAATCCTTCGCCGTTTTTAGAATAAAAAATAATATTTTGTGATAGGTCAAGTAGGTAATAACTCATAAAATTAGTTTTTATTTTGACTAGATGCAATATCTAACCTCCAAAAAATGTTCAACAAACTATCACTATCTGTTTAAACAAATTACAAAATTCAAAGTTACCGTTTAATTGTAAATCTATTTGTAAATAAATTTTTCCATCACTCTCCACGGTATTCGTAGCTATCCAAAATACCTCGTCTAAATTATTTTATAAATAGGCACTAATAATTCTGTAATTCTTGTTCTTCAAATAATATTTACTAGTGACGGGCAGTATTGAATAGTGATTGATAGATATCATATACATAATAGACGTCCGTAAAGTTAGTCATGCAAGATTGAATAGCAGACTTCAAATTTGGTCATTAATTAGTACATTATTAGTAAGTATTTGTAAGCATAAATTCAAAATTTGCAATTTCAATCCAAACTTGATATCCCTGAAAGTTTATTTCACGGCTGACGTATCGAGAGCCACGTGACATTCAATTTTTCAACTTTTGACTACGTCAATAATTAGTAAGTCATTAGTAAGTATTTGTAAGCCATTATCCGACATTTGTATGATCGTATTATCAAAGTTCTAATATTGATAACTGAAGAATTTTCTAAGAATTTTCTAATACAGAGAATTAATTTATTACAAAATATTTGCAACTCAGAAAGGCTGATATTTTAATAACTTAGAGTCTATGATAAAAGGGTCTGATTTTTTAAATTTCGACAATGTACGAATAATAATAATGTAACTATTAATGAAGCCGATCAAATATGGATTGATTGTGATATAACAAAATCTTCATAATCACATCAAGGATATTAAGTTTAGATTGGACTTAAAAATTTTAGATTTATACTTTCAAATAATTAGTAATAACTTACTAATTAATAAATAAATTTGAAGTCAACCGTTTAACCTTGCACGGCCAACTTAATGAACATCTATTATGCAAATATATGTAATATCTAATAGTCTATATGAATTCTTTTTATGTAACCGAATGGTAATTTTTGATAAAAAAAAAAAAATATTTTTTAAACAAATAGTTCGAACTAATCGATTGTTTTACTACTACCAAATAACTATATAGTTATTAAGTAACAACTGAAAGTTCAATATTTCCCACCACGATTTTTAAAAATTGTGGAAATAATAATTATATATTTTGGTTTAAATTATTATTCATTATAATGTAAAATAGTCATTAATTATTAATACTATACGTTGAATCTTTTTCTCAAAATTCTTCTATAACCACTTTTTTGCGTGAGAAAACTTTCTCAAAATCGTTTTTCTTTTACTTATTTATATGAATATAAAAGGATTATTTAGTTCCAAATTTACTAAAACCTTCTGTGATGATGTTTTTACTTAGCTTTCCAAATTAATTTAAATTATGTAATGAAACACATTATAAGTATAATAATATTATAGTATTACTACTTTATTGATGTAGTTGAGGAGAAAGGTAATGGGTTTTTCTGGTAAATGTTTAAGGTAATGATTTCATCAGTTCATGATCGAATAGTCTTTTTATGTTCATAATTTTTTTACCATTTAAGTTATAATATATCAAAAAATAGTTGACTAAAATGTTTAGTTATTTCGACATTTGTACAGACACTTTTGTTAGACAAAATACTGTATTTTTGTACTCCCAGTACAATAATTGTTTTGCTTACTTCAATGTTTATACCTATATTTTTTTTAAATTTAATCTATTAATCTGTTGTTACTTGAATGTAAATAATATTATGTATTTTATGTATAAAAAATATTCTTATATTTTTTTAAATCTTAAAATAAGACTTTTACTTATCTCTAATGCATAGGTATATGTATATGGTATAGAATATAATTTTAGAAATAATTTTAAATATGAAATTAGGAAGTATGAACATAAAATAGACAACCGTAATAACGGTTTAAGTCATATATATTCTCGTATATAGTAATTAACTATATATTATTTTTGTAATCTTTGGTAAACTTAACGCAGATTACACGCTACACAAGTACATAATTATATAACAGTATACAGTAAGTATAAAGATACCTATAAGTATGTCACACGACGCATTTTTAAACATCGGAATTAAACAAAGTTTTTTGTTTTTCACCAATATAAAATGTTTAAAGAAATCTTAAAACCCCTAATAATATTTTATATTTATGAATAGCAAAATAAAAAAAAAACTATATATATGCTTGTGCACACACAACTACATCGCCAGACCCACGTTATTTAGACGTCCGTTATAATACCTTATTTATTGGATTTACCGTGATTTTTTTTTTTCGTTGTATTTTTAAAGGTCGTTAAATTGTCTGTCTCGTACTTGGTCAGCGTGGGTATTCGATCTCATCTTACTAAATAAGTGCTATAGGTATTTAATAAAATAGACGATCGCCCACTACTATACAGCTGCCAATTAATTACTTTTTTGCTTCGGTCGATAGACTGATCCATATTAACAATAGGACAATATGACCTCCAAGTATAGTTGACAATAATGAAAAACTAATTAAACGTAAAATCAACATAATTTTCAGAAAAATTAAAAAACACTAATAACACTCCTTAGATAATAATTATAATATAATAGCTCAATAGGGCCATTAGAGTATAACATCAATACATTTTCAGGGATTTTAAATTCCTCATTCTCCTTATCAAGAAATGATAGATCCTTAATTACGTCAGTACAATATTCAGATAATCATCCAATGGTCAATATATTTTATTTTATTTATAAGTTATAACAAATTATTTTTCGCTCGTAAAAACGAAAGAAAACAATATAATTTTTAAATCTAATCTGGAAATTGAAAATAAAATAAAATATAACTTTTTTCAAAAAGGAACAGGCTTTAATGCGAAAATTTAGTCAACAGATAATTTTAGGTTTCTAAACATAAGCTTAGACATATTATATCTCCGTTGTGTCCGTCCGTAGTTACTTGTACATTACTAGGGAGGTAGATATTATTTTCTGGTATATATTTTTATTTTTTATATATTTGTTTAAAATACGTTTAAAAACTGGAAATTTAGCACGTTCGCAGCGTGGGCTTCCCTAACTTGTGTTTTAAACGCATCTAGTTTATTTTTTTTGCAACTGACTAACAATATCTGTATTGAATTATATTAACTTATATTTTTACAATTAATTTTTATAATGACCCAGTTAATTTAATATAATTTATTGCCAATAATTGACTTTTAACTAAAGGCATTTGTGTTAATTGAATTTAACTACTCGTAGTTTATTGTAAATTTTCTTCATTAATTTACATCAACTTTGCTATAAAAATTATTATTTATGACTGTTAAACTCAACTAGAGAATATTTTACCGACCTTAGGTCTTTTCCACACAAACTGAAATGGAGGCTTTTGGTGGTAGAACACAGATGACTGGGTAGCAGGGAAATCAGGATCCTCCCATAATTCCCCGCGTTTCTGACACATCCTGTGGATCCTGTCGTAATCGCCCATCACAGATGAGAGTTCTGAAAAAAAAAACTCATATAAATTGATAACAGTTACACAATAATAACCTATCGGTTTATCATTGTAGTTTTGAGCTAAGTTAGGTACCGTCATGTACATGGACACGAGTATATAAAATTCGATCACGTTATAAAACTATATAGACGAAGTATTTAAAATATCGAACTGTAATAATAGTTTTGACGAAAAAGAAATATTCTAATAACAACAACATGTTCAACTCGATGTCAATAAATGTACTTGGTAGAAACAACTTGTTTTACCACAACTAGCAAAATGTAAAAAAAAAATCTCCAAACAATATTGTAAAGGTAGTTTTTTACGATTCACCAAAAATGGTAACATTGTTATTTTTTGTTTATACAACGAATGAACCGTTTCCATTTGTTATCGTCATCGAAATGAATTCAGGTCGATTGTTCAATCATGCCTGCGAACGACTATATATTATTATTATTATTATTATTATTATATCGTTATGCAGTACAATTATTTACCTAGTGGCACAATTATTATTGAGCAGACGAAACTTTTTTGTCGACAAAATTACACGACGACGACCGTCTTGTATAATTTTGGCAACAAGAATATGCCTATATACACTTACCTATTCGTTTGTTTGTATATATATATAATATGTACGCGAAAGAATTAAGACAATATAACGAAACGTATATAACGAATGCCTAAAAATGTCGTCTTATAAGAATAATCGTGGAAGAAAAAAACCAGGGCCCGTTAATTTTTTTTGTACGGTCCCAAACGCTGCGGTTGTAATTGTTCCCGAATATCCGGTACCCAATCATTCGTTTTTCGATATTGTCACTATAATAATAGGTACTATACTCGTATATTCGTCCTGCAGCGCGTAAAAAAATTAGGTTATGTCCGGCATTTCCGGATTCGAAGCCCATAGCATAGTATTGGTATTAAATTCGTACACCGTCAGGAATGCCGTCCGTATCGGAACGTCCCGATACGTTATCATCATCGTTATTATTATCTCCACCAGCCCCCCCTGAGGGCGTCTCGAGTAAAAGTCAATTTTTGCAGGGAAAGCGGTTAATCGATCGGCTTCGTTTTTCTCCACCGACGGCCGGCCATAAAATATATATATATATTATACGTACGACGATGACGCATGTATACTATATAATATACACCTATACGGTTTTATCGTTTATATATATATTATTATTTTTTTTTAATTCGGTTTCACATGCAGCCGGTACGCCGCGTAGTTCAGGCTTGACATCATCGACCGGAGTCTAAGGTCAACGTATCGTCCTCCTCCCACGACCCGAGAGACCATAAAACATGGTCATCATTTACGGTAATTTTCATCTCCGGTACTCGTTTTCCCCCCCCCTCCCCCCAACAACGACCGTTTTTTGCACCCGAAACCAAAACGGAGATACACTTATATCGTAATATCGTTATAACGTAATAACATATGTACCCGTTAATCTATTTTATTCGTACAAATAGGTAGGTACTTATTATATTATTGTCAGCATTCGCAGTAGCGGCTCGTGCGTGAAATATCTGGTGGTGCCAAAACCGAAAAATTCTACGGATTAATAACAAATTCGTTAACGATACTAAATTATGAAATTTTCTCGAAAACGTCCATACAATAGACGGGTAATATTTTGGTGTTGAGTTACTTGTAGATTGATCCCATAAAAGCATGTACATTTTCAGATATTTAAATTTAAATAACCATATGATACGATAATAATATTTTAAAATGTATATTAAACATAATTTGTTGTTATAATATCTATAAATTGTTTAAACATTTATATCAGCATATACATATGAATCATACATTTATTAAATGTACATATTGAGATATTAAAATAATATTAATATTATTTTCATTATTATTGTGAAACAAAAATCAAGATATCAAACGCACACATCTATATAATATTTTAATTAAATTATTTGTGTAATATTATGTTATAATATAATTATTAAATATCATAATGAGATTAACTTTTTAGGATCATTGTGAAACAAAATTCTAGATATTCAAATACATACATCTGTACAATATTTTACGCTCGCACATAATTTTAATATTGTAGGTATTGCATTTTGAGGTTTTAAAACCTAAAATTAAGGCCACTATGAATTAAATGATTCAAAATTGAATATTGCTATAAATATCCCAAATTTGGGAAAAAAATTTCAAAAATTTTTTACCTTTATAATATTGTGTTAATATACGAATTTTGTGAAAACTTCAAGTTTATAGAATCATTATTTCCCCGAAATTCAAACACGTATTCATACCAAAGTCTCAAAAAAATGAAATCGGTATTAAAAATAAAATGAAATAACTATTAAAAAATATAGTAAGTATCGATTTTTAAACATTTTTGTTTATAGCTAGAATTGTATATTTTTAATACTAATTAATTTTCGGGTCGAAAAACTAAAATTAAGCGTATTAAGAATTAAATATCTTAAATTTTCATGTTGCTATAAATAGCCTAAAAATGTGTTTACATTTTTGAAAAATTGTTCGTATTAATATTTTAAGTATACGAGTATGCGTTTATTGTAAACATTTCAAACCTCCAGCATTAATTTTTTTGGAGTTTTGACGAATTTTTACCACAATCGTGTTTACCAATTTTTATGCTAATATTTTAATAGTTTTTTCTTACGCGTTTATCGAAAAAATTATAAAAATTAAAAAATGACATATTTAAAGTACCAACAAGATGCAATTTTCTACCAGAAAATAGTGCTATATGTAATTATCGGAACACTTCTTATTTTAGAATTTAGGGTCGAAGCATAAAAAATACCATCGCTTCGTTCAGAATCTAAAAAATAATACCAATGACTATCCTCAAGATTATGTGGTATTAAATTAGGTAATATAGAAGTACAAAAGAGACGAAAAACAGGACGAAATAATGATGAAGATGAATATTTTTGATTTTTCCAAAATTCGGGATTAGATACTATTGAATATATTAATGTTAGTAAAATTTTTGATAATTATTCCGAATTATTGATATCAACTAATCTATACAAAATTAGTATGTAAACCTTAAAAGGTATGCATTGAAATATGAAGGCAAATATTTAGTCATAGAATAAGATACCATAATTAAAAAAATACATGTTTATCAATTCTGAAAATATATTAAGATACTCGACTAAAATATTTAATGATCATTATGATTGTATGATAAATATATTTTCAATTTTATTTAATAATTAAAGCATATTTGAAGATTTTTTTAAAAAAAAAACTAATTTTAATATTAATTAAGTGATTATTTAATTTCAACTGTAATTAGTATTTTTTTTTTTTTTCAGTAATTCTACCATATTTGACAATTGAAATTCGTTTATAGTGATAAACCGTGTTAAAACGCAATTACAGGTAGAAATATAAAGGATTAAATGGTATAATATATATATATATTTTAATTGAATCAAACGGAAAATTATTCGAATTATGATACTGTGGTAAAATGATTAACACACCAACATTCGTGACAATTGTTCCGAGTAATAAGATGTTCTAAAAACAAGTTTTTATACACTTTGGCATGCTCCACAAAAGAACCAAAGATGTATGTATAAAAAATTATACGACAATTTAGATTGATGTCATGTGATTGTGCAGAACACTGTGAAGCGGATAAAGCATGTCGTGTAGAATTCAGATCGGATGATGTTAAAAATTGTCCTCCTTGTAAATCGTGATATCTTAAAAATAAGAAAAAAAGTCTTATTAATGTTTGTGTTATATATTATGTTAATGCAAATCATGACTAAGACATCAGGGGCAGGAGAGATATTTTTTAGATTAATAACATACAAGTTATGAATCTGTATGATTTTTTGTATTCTTGTATTAAAAAACTGGACAATAACCATAGTCAAAAATATTTATAAAAATGTTAGTTAGATCATTTTTTCTTATTCATCGTCTATTATACTTGTACCCATACAAGACATAATATTATTCTGATAATTATAATTTACCACAGCGATAATCGAAATAGTTGGCACTTATTAGTGATGGTGGGTTAATTTTTTTACTTTAAACTTCACTAATTATTTAAGTCTTTATATATTTTTTTTATATGCTTAATATTATGAAAAAAGAAACCAAATAAATGATTATGCTATTTATAAACTGCGTTAGGCGCATTGACGTATACATAATTTGTTAACGACGAAATAAATAACGCAAATAATAATTGTCTTAAAAAAATAAGCTTCAAATCTCTGGTTTAACATTTTTTACACAGTACTTACTGTGAAATATTATTTAGTACGCTTTTTACTAGGCATATTATATGTTTTTACTTTTATTTTTAATAATATGCATCTAACTTTATAAAATTATAAAAAATTACTTTACATTAAATAATAAAATTAATATTTTAAATTATACACTTCAGTAACTAACAAGTTCATAATACCATTAATTATCACCTAAATAATAATATTTATAATAAACTGCACATTATATATTATAGTATTTAAGGAATAATGAACATTTGAAATATGATAAAGCAACTTGTATACTATAATAAAAGCAGACTTGGGTAGTAGGTATGTCAAATACAATATTCGGAATATTATATTCAGAATACATTGTAAATACTTTTTTTTTATACTATTTAATACTTTATTTTGAACACATTTTAAAAGTATTTTATTCCTGGAACCAAATGCAACTTTAAAGGTTCCAATTATAGATTTAAAAAACAGTTTTAAGTATATTTTCGTCAGACCAATGTAAAATTGTTGTCTCGAAATCTACAACAATTAGAACCTTTCAAGCACACATTATGTTTACCGTTTAAGTTCAGTTAAATAATAATAATTATTATAGTATAATATTACTGCTTAATATTTTCATTAATGAAATTTAGTAAATATAGCTAAGAAAAAGTATGTAAAGTATTCTAAATACTTTGATAATAATGATTTTGAAATAATGTTCAGTAGAATCAATCGGTTAAATATCTAGAAATATTCCAATGGGAAACTAATGGACAGTGTAGTCATTTTTCAATATACGCCTTTCGCAATTGTGCGTGAATAACTGTAAACACATTATTATACCTACACTTGTTGTGCCTATAAAAATTGGTAATTTAAACGCGGAGACGACAGTATCGGAAAACGACCGATAATACATATTATGTACTATATTATATATTATTGTATTTTATACATTCAGTTTGCAAGGAATTTCGCGGTCGATAATAACGATAATAGTAATAATACTAATAATAATAATAATACGAACTATACCAGAAATGTATATGTATATATAGATATATTAGAGTTCAACGTACCATGCTGAACGTAGCATTTTAGATATTATTGCGATAGGTGTGATAGCGTGATGTCACCTGTTAACACAGGCGTTTCACGTTTGTGCGAGTCCATGAAACATCACAAATATAATGTATTTACAACTGCAGAGTTGGTACATAATATTATATATATATATATATATATATGTGGTATATACGCTAATGTAGGCACTAAGTATACGTGCCTTGAATACACCGCCATTCGGCTGTTGGACTCTTTCCGAAAAAACCGAAATGGTCGTTTTTCGGCTACACGTACGTCACAAAATATGTGCGCACATTGAATAGCATTATTGTATTGACTCGACTATACTTATCGTATGCGTAAACCAGGAGGGGAGCGAGAGAGGGAGGCTTCCCTTTCTGCTGAAATTTGGATGGGCCATGCCCGTCCTTGAACATTAATTTTTAAAATTTTCATTATTTTGTGTATGCATTTGTGCGACATATAATATAGCATCCACCGTGCAGTTTATCGTTGTTCTTATGTTTTGTAAACGTTTCATTTTGACTCAAAATATTAAAAATTGCTGCTAAATAAACACGAGTTAAACGGCAAATGTCTTCCAATTCTATAGTCGTCATTATAACGGTTTATTCATATAAATGTAATATTAAGGCATTACACATATTATATGGAATATCAAAATATTAAATTGATATTTTACATGTCCGGACATAAAAAAATAACATTATTGAAATATAAAAATTAATATTTCTCATAACCACTGATCGACCATGTCAACTCTGACACCGTCACCGCCCTATATTTTATACGACTTTTGTTCGTCATTTTAACATTTGAACCGGAGACCCCTTGTACTTATTATTTACTTATATAGACATTAATTAATCATTGGGATACTAACATGAGATAAAAATGCAATAGGGATATCGGAACTATAGGTAAATTCGTTCTCCGTCAGACGGGCCCGGGACGGACCTCCAAAAAAAGCCCTAAAAATTTGATATAATAACAGTCATTTTATCAATGCTTTCAATTTATCCGAAAATAAAGGTTTGTACAATTTTTATTTTTAATGGATATTTCAAAAACATAATACTGTAATTAGAAGTATAAAAAAATTGATATCTCATTTTATAGCATCAGCTTTATTTTTCAGAATAATGTTTAGCTTGACATAAAACATCATGTCAAATCAATACAAACGTGTTAACATTAAAAAAAAAAAAGAGGAAATTTGAGTAATAATTAGTATATTCTTAAGTAATATATATATATTTATATAAGCAGATACATATTATTTCATTTTAAGTTATCAAATATTTCTATGACGTTCTAGTACTATGTCAATTGTATGTTTTTTATTTATATTTATATAATATAGGTATACATTCAAAAATTGTTTATTGAACAATATCTATTTACTAACTTATTTTTAACATAAACGAATTATATTTAAAATTAAAATTTTCAAGTTATTTTAGAACTTAAATTGCACAGTGGCCAATTATCTGATATTGAATCCATGTTAGAGCCTTTTTGATATGTTGAATACATGAAAACAATTTTCAGTGACGTTTGTAGTATTATTTCCGGATTTATATCCAATAATTTTTAATTATTTTTTGTAGTTTTGCTTTTTTCCCATTTTTTTTATTTGTGAATAATTACTGAATTACTTAGATAAAAGAGTTCAATTTTATCACGATAATATTATGTCAAAGTAAATGTCTTGTGCAAATTTTAAATCTTTGATATTCTTTTTTTCAGGTTTATATGAATAATTTTAAATAGGTGCAGTTTTAATTTATGCTTACATGTGATTTTAATTTCCTCTACATTTTTTACTATTGTAAAACCAAGGATTCCTCTTTCCTTTAGAATCTATAATAGAATTAATATGTTTTGTGATTCTCATAAGTTAAAATTTGATTTATTTTTATAAATCGTTTGCTGCAATATTTTAAGTTGTTTATATATTTACTATAGGTATACTGTATGCACTATACACACAATATTGATGATTGTATAGAATTTCAAGATATAATATTTCTTTAAAAATAACGGGCGCTAAAAATCACAATGGAGGATATACCCCTCTCTAGCTACGTCTATAATAGAACGATAGTACCAAATTTAAACGTTTACATAGAAAAACAATGTTAAATTATTATTATTTTATAGATATAGGCACTGTTATAGGGTTTTTGATTTTTTTTTCGTTTCTTTTAGAATAATTTTTTTGAATTTTATACACATTTGCTTACAATTTAATACTATGCGATTGTTCATAAAGCCATATGTTTGTAAACCTTGGAATATTACAGCAAAAATGGACAATAGTTATCGAAACAATTTAATCAAAATTTACGAAACCTTTGGTTAAAAGTTAATATAGGTAACAAAAAAAAAAAAGAATAGACAAATAATTTACATAATGCAATTAACTAGTAAGATATAAGTTAATTATAATATTATTTTTAATAATTAAAGGTTTATTAGTTAATGATTTGTCGAATTAAAGTTCAATAATAAACTTTGATATAAGTAAACTCCACTCAGTTAATTATTGAGTTAATTTATTTTTATTCTTAGTATGTACCTATTTTGTACAATAAACATTTTTTTGTTTATACTTACTCACTGATTTTCTAACTATATAGTTTGCTAAGTTTACAGTACACCATATTAACTATTAATAATAGTTCATTAAAAAAAAATAATCAATTATTATAATTTTCATATATAAAATAAAAAAATAATTTTAACTTGTAAGCTTAAAATATAATTAAAATAGTAACTAGTGCACAATTATTAAAACAAAAATACTATTATTATACATAGGTACATTGAAATTAATGTACCTAAAGATACATTTTGATTGTTCTATTTGGTTATTGATTAAAATGTAAATCACAAACAATAATTTAAATATGAATTAAAATTTTAAATAATATTAAAATAATATATATAGATACATATTACTATTTTATTTTAATTATTTTTTTTTATATTATATGAAACTGCAAATGTAATTAAAATAGTTTTATTTATAAAAAAAAAAAAAATCATAAAATACATATTATGTAGGTATGTATGCAGAGTATAAATGACTATAACGATAAAACAACATTTATTATGCACTATAAATGTTAAAATATTATATATTTATATAAACCTAAATGTTAAAAAAAAATTGTTAATTAAACTGTTTGTTTTTTTTTTTTTAATCTCCAGAGCATGACATGGATTTCTATTACAATTTATATAAGAAATATTATTTTTTAATTATATATAGAAAAATAATATATTCATTGCTACGATACGCGTATCCTTAATTCCAAACCTTACATCCTATACAGTATTACACAGACACACGATGGGATATATATTTTTATATAGAAATATTAAGTTATTCAAAAAAAAAATCATTATTGAGATATTAATTGTTTTAAGTTATAGGTACCTATATCATGACAAAATAGATAGGTATTATCACGGTTAACAGATTTTTTCCTCCTGTGCGTATCTCTTTATAAACCATAATAATACACATGACATTTTTAAATATATTAATACGAATTATTCATCCAACATTACACCGGAGCCAGATGGTGGCATCTAACCAAAACAAAAACCAATTGGAGTACCAACCTCGAACTTATGGTTTAAATATGACTTCTATAGCTTTTGTGGATTTCGAAATTAGCAAGTACTAATAAATGCATACTCATATATATATATAAATATATAATATAAAGTATGAGTAATGGGCATCAACCAGTTAATAATCTAATGTCAAGCTATTGTTAAGTTTTTAACTTATAATTTAGTTAAATTAATTGAAAAAAAAAATGAAACTTATTATCAATATATCATAATCTTAGGTATCGATTTTTATCTACAATTTATTCTTATTGTATTAATTAGAAAAAAGAATGGTTTAATGTACAAAGGATAAAATAATATTAATTTTCTGATTAACTTGCAACTTTAGCTAGCCAGGTAGTTAAATCATGAATTAATTAACTTTTAACTCTAAACTTTAAAAAAAAAATGTTGTAATTAACTTAACTTAGCAAAGCAGCTAGGTAGTTAGTTAGTTTTATCATTAACTTTGCTATCCTTGACATTTTTAAAATACTATTAAAGGTAAAAAATAAAATGATTAACTAAAATTGCATTTGGTATTCATTATTGTTAATAATTATTCATTGGGCGCTAAAAATCTTTATGAAAATATTTAACTTATTGTTCATGTAGAGTAAATATGCCTAATAAAAGGAATTAATATCGTTTTACTCGAAAAAAAAACTGGAACAAACGCGCTGTACTACTTGTAACACTTGTACAATTATTTCTACTTGAAAACATTTATACTATTTAAAAAATTACAATGGTGTTATTTGTGGTTATAAATAAAATAAATTTAATGCTTCAATAATAATTTTAAATAGATCATAGGTCTTCACAAATTATCTAAATATTTATAAAAATTTTCTTTTTTATTAATATCATTCTTGCGTTTAAAAAAATCGAACACTGCTATAACACATCTTATATTACCTAGTGAATTAATTTATTAAGTTAAAGTAAAGTTATTGTTAATTTTAATTTTTAATTTAACCAGTTAAATTTATATTGTATACTTGTCGAATTATGTCCTTAAATTCTGTATTGTTTTTATAGTTATTTTTTGTACAAATATACCAATTTTAGATTTAAAATTAAATTCAGGATCAATATATTTTAATAGTTAATCTGGTTAATAACTCAATATAAAATAAAGAGGTACTTATATACAAGCATATTATTGTAAATGCCTATACATACAATGATAGACAATTTTTAAAATGTTCCAATATTAATTATAAATACACATTAAGATTATATATGTGGTTTACTAGAAAACATTGTAAATAATAAAAATGTATTATAATATTTTATATATTTTATTTTCATATGACAAATACTTGAATATAAGTAAATTAAAAAAATAAAATATAAAAATTCTGTTTCCAACATTCTCCAGTTAAGAACCTACAAAATCTTAATATATTTTAGATTTGAAATTGAAATATTTTAAGTAGCTATTTTTTGAAGTTTCTATGTCTAATAAAATAATATATCACTTTCAACCGCCTTCAAATTATGACATCATTATTGAAATATTTGACAGATGGTTTATAAGTATTTTAATTAGTTATTATAAGAAGAATATTATTTATCTTTATTATGCTTATATTTTTTGTTCAGTATTTTCGATTGTAAAAAAAAAAAATCTGTACTTATATATTAAACAGAATATAATTAATTATTATAAATTTACACAAATTACTTAATTGCAATAAAAATTGACAGGAAAACTACTACTAGCCAGTATTATTATTTATGTTCAATGCAGTGACTTAAAGAATACCAATTGTGGAATGAAAAAATGTTTAATCAGTTGTTTATTTAAAATTGAATACAACCAAATTAATATTGTACAGGGCATTTTAATAGGACTGCATAATATTTGCAATATTAAGTACATATTTATTTATAAAGTCGATATAATTGTGTTTATTTATCAATTAATGATAATTTAGCTAGTAAATAAATAATAGATACTTAAAATTATAATATATATCAATGAAAATATTATATTTCTGAGACTATCGTATATACAAGTGAACGCATATAATATAGTTTTATTGACTTTTTATTTACTTAAAAGGAAATATAAGTTATTTTTCATAAATAACAGGTAATTTATATGGTAACGTGCTGTGATATTTTTTTTATTGCTTTGAAATTGAAAATAATATCAACAGAGTGAACGTCGATGAGAGTGAAAATGGACTGTTTTATTTTTAAACTAGTTGTTCATAGTAATATTACAATTTGAAAATAAAATTAAACATTATAATTGTTGGGGTAAAGATATGTATGTAAATTTTATAAAATAAGTAGTGAAATATTGATTTTAGGCGAAAAAAAATGAAAACTTTGAATGGTTGTTGACCATAATACTAATATGTAGTGTAGGAGGTCGTTGTAAATTCAATATTTAAGGCGATTGGAAGGGGCACATTTTTTTAGTAATTCAGATCTAAAAACCTAACATATTTAAGGGTTATTGGAATGTTTCTATTTTAGTTCTAAAAAACTATTTTAGTATATTGACTTCTTTCCTAGGTTATTGTTGGAAACAATTTTTGATACTATAATTAGAAGTATCTTGAAATATACGTCAAAATGTTTAAAAATTTCAATATGCATTTATTTTTATTTCATAAAATAAATCAATAAAAAAATAAACTTTCACAATAACCTAGAATAAAGGCCGATCAATAGAAACTTATATTAACAGAACTAAAATTGGAATACTTTATGTACCCTTAACTTCATCAGGCTTATTTTTCTTTGCAGAAATAATTTCAATAACTGTTTTTATTACGCAACAATAAAAATATTATTAATACAGGAATATTTTAGAATTAATTTTTAAACAAAAAACTTTATTTTAAATATTTTATGATTAATTTTTCTTAAAAATGATAAAATTGCTTATGCACAATATCTTAAGACTGACGTGTTTGTAATAGCTTGAAGGATCCTACACAAGACACGTTTCTGAGGAGTTTTATATAGAAATTTTCTTATTATTCCATTGTACAGCTTTATACTCGACATATTGCAACTATGTGAGTTTTACATGAACATTAGTGTTAGTAACCAATATGAAAAGATCTATTTTGTAGAAATAATGTTTATTTTTTACTCAAATAATCGATTTAAATATTCCATGAGAACATGAAGATTCATTTTAATTTAGTAAAAATAATAATAAAATAAAAATTTCCTAAAAATAGTTATTAGTTAATAATAATATTTATGTTTAAACTTTAAACGGCATTAATTATTATAATTTCAATTATTAAAATTAAAAATGTGACCCTGGAGATTAAGTAATATAGAATCTATAAACTTTATAAAATTGTTATCAGAGTGTCAAATTGTTGGAATAGGGTAAAGTTAGTATTTGACTAAAACTAAAAAAAAAAAAAATGATGTTGAGGAAACTAACACTATTTTAATCTTTTAACAATTAAACTCTCTTTTTAACTCTCGGAGAGCTGATTTTGAAGCGCTATGTATAGGCAATTTTTTGAATAATACGAAGATTTAATATTTGTGAATGTACATATGAACTCCGCTACCCGCAAACCGTACAACATCAATATAAGCATTGCGTACATTTATAACGTACGTGCAGACCAGACACACGTGTTGTAGATGTACACTATGACTATATATATATATATATATATAAAATTGTCGTCTACGTTTTACGAATTTCTTCTAAAATGTACTCAAAAGTTTCCAAGTGTTGATTATCGTGGTGATAGTATAGTTCAATGTAAAACTTTTAAACTTCACTTTTTCAATTTATATATCCAATATTGCAATATTTAGTTTACAAATATTTAGTAATTTTCAATTTTATAAAACAATTTAAGGAATAAATAAAAAAAAAGCCGGTCAGTAGGTTGTGGAAGCACTTCGCTCGTCGGGTGTCAGTATTGGTGGATGCACTTCGCTACTGGGCAGGGTACTTTTGGTGGATGTATTGAATTTGAAAGCAATGA
>JAIPRL010000877.1:93824-107380 GCA_025469235.1 Pemphigus obesinymphae
AAAAGTACCAACTAGATGCAATTTGCTACCGGAAACAGGGTATGAGTGTAAAGATCGGAGCACTCCTTCTGGTAGTAAATTTGTTAACAGAGAAAAAAAAAAAAAAAAAAATAAACATCATTGTAAATCCACTAGCTCCCTCGCTACGCTCAGAATCTAAAATATTGAAAAGTAAAAAGATGAGAGGTGTTAACAGATTCAAATTAGTTCCTAAAATATTTATAAGACTACCCAATGTGACTAAGACTACCCAATATGACTAACTACCCAATGTACGATAGACAAAAATTTGGTAATATTAACTTGCCAGTAAAGAGCCGAATTAAGAAGAGTTACTTTAACATGATTGTTTACAAATATATCTAAATTAAGTTGAATTATTTGAAGTAACAGTAATCATGTAGGTGCCCATAATATTTTCATTTGCCAAATAAACAATTTTGGAATATTAAAATCATTATGTTGAGAAATCAATCAATCAATAGTTGCATTTAAAATTCTTTTAACAAATATAAAGTTTTAACATTTAATTAAATCGAGCCATCTTTATGTATTAACTTTTTATTGAGAGAGCTCAATAATTCATCTATTAGAATATTTAATTATTTAGAATGAACAATGCCTCAACTGTGCATCTAAAAAGATACTTTTTGGATAACTCAAATATACTTGTATAATATTATATCCATGTTAAAAAAAATCACATTTTACTTTTTTAATATTTATATATACAATAATCTAAAATATATTTTTTTGTTTGGATATAGCTCTTCAAGGAAGCATAGTAAAATTCGTGATCTTTCTTTTCATGTCTAAACTATTTTTTTGTTGGATAATTACCGCGTTGTGCACATAGAGCCAAACCATGTTTTTACGCATGACAATAATTCACGTAAGACGAAATTTTAATGAAACAAAAATTTGATATTTAATAATATTATTGCCGTATTTATTTATTCTGAAATTCTTAGTGTTATAACGATGTTTTTACAGTACCTACAAAAAATTAGGTTAGCGGAACATAACAATATTTGGAGGTAAAACGCGTGATTTAACGACTCGTAAAGTGGTTTAAAAAAAAACCGCGATAATACATACGACGGTAGTGCAGCAAATAATAACTATACACGGGCGGATGACACTATTGAAAAAATATCGGTTCTTAATTAAACGATATTTTGTATCATTTGAGACCATTAAGGATTACAAATTGTCGGCCTCGTGATGAATGTCTGGCTGAGCCTGTTTTATAATCTATTGCTATTAAACAACATATATTATATATATATAATTACGAATAAATATCGTATGATGGCGAACACGACATTCCGTACGATTATAATACTCTATTACGTCTTGCGCATCCTAAGAGAAACGCCCGTGTGTGCTGCAGTGTAATACGATCGCAGTAAAGTCTCTACGAATTAAATATACGATCTAATTTTTCTAAAAATGATTTTGCAATACTAAAGAATTATTGTCATATTAACACGTCGTACTAGTAGGTGGATACGATAAATTGTTTAATATTATTGAAACGAACTCGACTCACTTTTCCGATATCCGTTATTGTCCACGTTTTTCTTACGACACGCCAATTCGGATTGCATTCGCCAACTTTCGGCAGTTATATTTTATGCTCGCAGGCTGGGCCAATTCAATTCGTATTTGTATTTATCTAAACCGAACGAAAATAAAATCGAAAAAAGTATACACTGCACCGGATCACGGACACCCGACGCACAACCGCACCGCAGGACGAACACCTGTTGACTGACTCGGAGCGGAAGACCGCGCGCGCTCCTCGTCCAGGAGAAACTTGTGCCGTCACAGATACAAAGAATAACAATCACTGGCGATACTGACTGCCAAACAAATCGGCGATGTAAACCAAGAGCCTGAGTATATGCCATACATGCAACTTAATATGCACAGGGCAAAAAACAAATACGTAGTACTAAGAGAACTTTTTAACGGGTAGCAATTAATAAACAATTTATTCTACAAAATGTTAAAAAAAAATGTATTTATTTATTTATGCCCTTAAGCGTAATGAATACAATATAGAACAATGTAATAATACTATACAGTGGCGTGTCATACATGTGTGCGATGTGTGCAAATGCCACGGGCCCTTGGTTAGAGGGGTCCATTATTACTCAACGTCCCAAAAAAAAAAAAAAAATTCAATTATGAAAGAAAAATTAAAAAGATTGTTCACAATTTCACAGAGTTCTCCTTTTCTCAAACTGATATCAATACATCATTGTCATAAATTTGCATTACATTTAATTATTTTGGTATAAAAATACTTACTTTAAATTTGAATTTATGAACCTCTATTTATATTATTTAGAATTAAAAAGTGAAGGGGGCCCTTTTTTACTTTTACACAAGGGCCCATCTTTGGGATGAACCACCACTGATACTATATAACAAATTAGGATAATAAATCTAAATCTTAACTATACACAATATAACAATAAGATAAAGTACAAATATTTTTGAGTAGTAAAAGCGAAAAATATAAAAACAAAAACGAAAGACAAAATTAACTAAGTTCGTGACTAATCTTTATTCAGGAGACGCAGTACTCTGTGAATATTAAGAATTAAGTCCGTAAGATATTATAGGGTGGGAGGGGATAGGAAATAAAGTATGACACGGAAAGAGACAAAGGAGTGTAAGTCGGGAGCATCGAGAAAATCATGTAGGAGAGATGTGATGAAAGATCGGTTAGCCTGAATACGTCAGGGATAATGTGTTTATAATTAGGAATGCTTAAGTAGAATGAATAGGAAAGTTATCATTGGGAGGATAACTGAATTTAAACAGGAATGTAATGAATGAAAATATAAGTAAATTATAAATATAATATATAAAATAAGAAAATGCATCCAGAGTAGGTATTTAAAAAAAAATTATAGGTATAACAACTAGTTTCAATTCTAAGTCAATAAGTTACCGTAAGTCAAGTTAAAAATAAATAATAAAAAACAAAAAAGAAATACTAATAATAACCAATTGTTATCTTTTTTTGAATAATCTGGGAAAATTTTATTTTTTTTTGTATATTTATTTATTTTTTTGTTTTTATAAAAGTGCTATATTATTTTAATTAATTAATTATATAATTAATTTTAAATAAATTTATAAATGAAATGAAGTGGTTTTGCATTTCATCCGTGCATAACCTAGTAACAAGCTAAAGTAATTATAGATGCCAGACGGGCATGTCATATTCAAGAATGGAACGCACAAGTGAAAAATAGAGAACATAAAGACAAGAAATAGAGGAAAAATTAATTGTGTTACGTTTAGTAAACTCAAAAACTTTTAGGACTCGATTAATAATAATGTTTGTAAGTTTATTGATATGTGAAAAAGAGAGAGGTAAAAGTCTAAATCTTTAACGATGGATAGGGGTTAAAATTGGACGCCATTAAGGGAATATGGGAAGGTGAGTAATTTGAAAATATTGTAGAACTTAAAGACGTTTTAAAGTAATTTCCAAGATTTACCATATCAATATTAATCTAAAATTTAATTTAACCGTTTCAATGTTAAATTGCGTGTTTTAACGTTAATAAATTATAATTCAAAGTCCGCACTATTGTCACCGACTATATTGTACCTACTTAATTTTGATTGAAATTTCGATATAACGAAAAAAAATATAGGGTTATATCCTATATTTTTTATTAGGTCCAATAATGATTTGAGTAATTATTACTGCAGTGGTTCCAAGACAATCTACCGTTGTTGTTTCAGATATATTCTATTCTGAGTGAAGTGACAAAGATGTGTTTTTTTTTTTTTTAAAACAAGTTTATGTATACAATTTTTTTGGATAGAAGTAGTTGTGCAAAAGATTTAGAGAAAACATTTTTTTTTTATATTAAATAGGTTCTAGTTGGTAATTCGAACAGATCATTTTTCCATTATTCCACACGGAAAAAAATTAAGTTAAATCAAATATAATTAAATATGGTTATTCTAACTATATTTTCTAGTTAATATATAGCCAACTATAATATTGAATAAAAAATACTAGATTTTTATGATCAACTTTATTTTATAGTAATTCGAACTAATATTATAATGGCTCTAAATATATTAGTTTTAATATTATAACTATGTTCTATAATCAACCAAATTAAATTTATAGAAATTATTTTAAATAAATTCGTCTTAATATTATAATTTTATATTGTAGTTGACCGAACTAAATGTATGTAGTAATTTTAAAAATACTATTTTTAAAACTTCCTTCAATAAGAGGTTTCTTCAATCTATGATTTCATGTCTATTGTTATTACTTAGATTACAATTATTATTCAAATATCTAACATATTGTGTAAATTAAATAATAATTTAAAAAAAGTATTTCAATTATGGGTATATATTAATTAAAAATTATAAGTAAAAAATCAAATGTGTTTAGAATAGATCAAAATTATAATAGGTAATTATTAATAGTTTCAACTATAAGTAATTTTTAGGTTAAAAATGAATAATAAAAAACAAAATAAAATACAAAAACAAAAAATAAATAAAATTTTATTTTAATTAAATATAATTAATAGAATGTATATTATAAATAATGAGGAAGAAACTATTAAAAAATGACTAGGTAGTAACATAGATATATTAAAACTAATTTAGGACATTCTCCCTCCATTGACCCCCCAATACAGTAGGACATTCTCCCTAATTTTTTTATACTTAGAATACTTTCTTCCCGAAGAAATGAAAATTTTATTTGTACTAATTTTATGTACATTTGTCTAAAATTATTATGTGAAGTACATCTAAATGTACTTTTTTTTATCACTATAGAATTTTAAATAATTATATTTAATTTTAATTTTATTATATACATATATATATATATATCTATTATAATATACCTAGTTTAGCTAATTTGTTATTTTGCTTTACAATATAAAAAAAATATTATGTGAATTAATAAAATAAAAAAATAATTTTAATTTTACCTAGGCATATTGTTTTTATTTTTTTGAATATTTAAAAACATTTTTTTTTGGGAGAGTTAAAAAATGGGAGATGAATGTCATACTGTACCAATGATGAACTGGGGAGAATTCCCTGGTATCATTAAAACAGCTGTTAGAAAATTATCTATTCTATAATAAGTTTATTGATAAATATCATTATCTTTAAAATCTGTTTATGTAATTACCTAATATATTATTAAAACTATTAATTATTATAAAAGAATAATTCTTTTTAGACTGTATTTGTATATATATATTATATACATTATATATATATATATATATATATATATTCGATTTTGGTTATTAAATATTATTATATATATTTCTACATTGAAATCTACATATACCACGATTATATTCTAAGATGTTTTGATATAAATCTAATAACACAAATGAATTCAATATAATTTGTAACATAGGAATTAAAAATAATTTTGGTACTGATTATTACTATCAAGACAAAATAAAGTAACATACCTAATATTACCTAGGATACATTATATACATTATATACCTAGGATTATAGGTATTATATGCTTCATCCTATTAATAAAATACTGAGTCGTAATAAGTTATCAATTAATTATTGTTCGATGAAATACCATAATTTTAGATTGTGAGCGTAACGAAGAAACTGGTGGTTTTACAATGATGTTTATTTTTATTTTTTTTATATTTCTGTAAACACTTTTTCTACCAGAAGGTGTGCTCCGATTTTTGCAAATTTAAGCAATTTGTAGCAAATTATATTTAGTTGGTACTTTTGACAGGTAATTTTTCGATTTTCTCAATAGTTTTTTAATACCAAGAATTAATAAAAAAACGGCAAATATACGATTTCGTCAAATCAAGATTTTTTATTTCTTCGTAATTTCGAAAATAATGACTTGAAAATCTTAAAATTTACATTGAATATTTAATTTAGTAATATATTTACGTTTATTAAGTTATTTAAAATTTTTTTTTGCAATTTTGGGCTATTTATAGACATTTTAGTTTTCGTGGTTTCTATTTCCTAAAAGAAGTAATTTTGAGTTTAAACTCCTGAAAATTTTACACAATGTTAAATATACATCACTCTAACGAAATTCAAAAAATCTCAAAAATTCGTTGTCACAATTTTTTTTATAGTCATTTTAATTTTTTTGACAATATTTTCAATGTTGAGGTGTTTAAGTCCAAATAGTTGGTAAAATGAGATTTTAAGACCTAAAAAAATTTAATATTACGTCAGTCGTGCATTAATTTAACTAAATTTAAAAAAAAAATCGGTGGAAAATAATATTTTACATTCTGAGCGTAGCGAGGAAGCTAGTGGTTTTACAATGATGTTTATTTTTTTAGTTTTTTTAGTCTACACGCATTTCGCGCAGCACCATAGTAACTTTGCTCCTATGAAATTGCTGATTTCTCCAGCTTCATTTTGTTTATAAAACCGGCGGAAATAATATTTATACCTACCTATTGCAATTTTATTAAGTATATGCCCCTACTTCATCATCAACTGGAGAAGAAATTGAGGATTTCTATCAACAGCTAACCGAAGTGGTAAGAACTATTCCAAATAGAGAGCTATTTCTAATAATTGGCGACTTCAACGCAAAAATAGGCATAACTAACACTGATGAACATTTGAGGAGCATAGTAGGGAAGTATGGGTTAGGAATGAGAAACGAACGAGGAGAATTACTTCTGGACTTCTGGGCAAAGAACGATTTATTTATAGCAAACAGTAACTTCAAACATCATATTCGTTGATTATATACATGGCAGTCACCATGTGGACAGTATAGAAATCACATCGGCTACCAGCAAAATTATGCTATACGTAATACAAGAAAGACTGAAGTCATACCTACTCAACCAAATATCACCGGAACAATAGAGTTTCATGCCTGGAAGAGGGACAAGAGACCAACTCATTAACATCAGACAACTGATAGAAAAGCTGTATGAATATAATGCTCCAGCTATACTATGTTTTCTAGATTACACCAAAGTATTTGACACTATTAAATGGAATCTACTGTGGAATATTCTAGAGGAAATGGGTGTTCCAGCTCATCTTATAATTCTAATATAAAAAATATTTATGCCAATAACTTGACATACGTTCTTGTCGAATCAGAGCTATCGAAGTGTTTCCGTGTGGAACAAGGCGTAAGACAAGGCTGTATTTTATCGCCCCTCTTATTTAATATTTATGGAGAGTGGATCATGAGAAAAGCCACAGAAAACTGGAATGGAGGAGTCACCATTGGTGGAATTAAAATTTCTAACTTGGGTTATGCTGATGATACGGTTCTATTAGCTAGAACCGATAGTGAAATGGCTAGTTTCCTTGAAAAAATAGAGGGGTCTAGTGCGGACGCTGGTCTTAAATTAAACAGAACGAAGTGCTCAATAATGACGGTAAATAAAGCGGAAACCCTACCCGCCCACTTTGAATTAATCCCAGATATTGAACGTAAAGAAAATGTAATATACTTAGGAGCACGCATATCAAACAAAGGTGGTTCTGAGGAAGAAATAAAACGCAGACTGGGAATGGCCAAGACAGCTATTACTAAACTGTCTAGGATATGGAAAAACCATAACGTAAGGAAGGAAACAAAGATATATCTGATGAAAACGCTGGTCTTTCCCATAGCGACATACGGCTGAGAATCATGGACTATCAATGCATTTTGCAGAAGAAAAATAGAATCCTTTGAAATGACAATGTATCGAAAAATGCTGCGTATTCCATGGACAGCTTACAGAACAAATGCATCAAAATTAAAAGAATTGAGAATACCAGAGAACAGACGACTCCTCCCCTCAATACAACGTCAAATCCTAAAATTTTTTGATCATATCATAAGACGAGATGGCCTAGAAAAAATCATTATTCAAGGAAAAGTGCAGGGAAAAAGAAATAGAGGTCGTCCTCCTAGTCAATTTATTGATAAAATTAAAGATTTAATAGGAATCAGGTCAATAGCAGAAATAATGCGAAGCATAGAAGACCGAGAAGTTTAGAGAAATATTAATAATAGTTATACGCTTGCTTAAACTACATGGTCACGACGTTCGAAATCGAATTATCGAAGAAGAAAAATACTGCAATTTTGTGATTACCACATGTATAATTGTTAGGGATGGGCCGATAATTACTTTTTCCTAGGTCCGATAACCCGATAGTTTGTACTGATAGTAAACTGATACTCGATCCGATATTTTGGATGTAAAAATTTTTTTATTTTATTTTTCAATTCGTGCAATTTTTACTGTGTTAATTGTGATAACAAACCTGCTAATAGGCATTAATCTATGTAGAATATTTCTGCAGTGTGAATAATATTTATTTTTTAGTTATATATTTTTATTTACATACTTCGGTACCTACATCGCTAATATAATAAAACATAACATTTTTAAAGTTTAACTGTGGTTTTTCCCAAAGAAATGTCAGTAGCCATAGAATTTTCAAATTGTTATTGATAGGTTATATATTTTACTAAATAATGTATAAGTTTTAACATATTTTTTCGAAAAATTAAATATCGGTACATCCGATATCTGAGAGTTTAAATATTAGCCGATATTTACTATTGGTTCATGTCAATTTCTATCCCTAATAATTGTGCTATAGTACTTTTATTATAATATTTATATAGTATATTGTTTATACTTATTCAGAGTATATAATATTAATAATAATAATAGTTATGTACCTATATGAAACTGAGCTCTTATAAACATATCATATTACATTTTAAAATTTACATAAGGTTACACTAAATCATATTTATTTCAACATAGTTTGATCTTCAATATAATGTTAAACATAGATAGGTTTTGAGTATATAATTAATATTGAGAGTTGTGTATACTACACTGAAGCTACTCTCAGAATCGTTTTATTGAATGCAATGATTTATCATTGCTTTCAAATGCAATACATCCACCAAGAGTACCCTGTCCAGTAGCAAAGTGCATCCATCCCTACTAACATCCAATGAGCGAAGTGTTTCCATACCCTACTGACCGGCTTTTTGTATCAGATAAATTTGCCAATATTTTATATAGCAATAGTAATAATATAAAAATCACCTTTTAAACTAATTATAAATCAATTAAAACCATGAATAATAAATTAAAAATTAAAATAAAATCTTCTATTTATTATGGCATTTATAAGCATAAGACTATATGTAGTTTTAAAAATTTTACATTGAAAATACTAGTAGAAGTTTTAAAATTTAAAACAAATTACATATTTTAGAAATGAAATTTAACGAATCTTCTCCTAAATCTAAATTTACTCTAATATAGCTCATTTTAGAATGTAATCATAGTATACATTTCAATATAAAAAAGGATTTTAAAATATTAAATAACTAAAATTAAATAAATATGTATTAAAATAATTACTCATTTATAGTGAAGTAATACACAATATTTTAAACCAGGTTGTTGCTCTGAAATGTAAGCCCAATTAAGTACATTTCGGTAATATCATGGCATATAGTAATCGAACATATACGATTCTTACACCAAAGTGTAAAGCTTGATTTTATAGTTCCGGAATATAAATTTTAAATGTTTTCTGTAAGATGTGGACTTACATTTTGGTTGCACTGGATCCTTTAATTTATGATATTTTAACTCTCAACTGATCAAAATATAAAAATATGGTTTTATATTGTATTGTACAGGTAAAATAAACGTGTAAACCATAAATTAAATATTGCTGTTTAGACTTAGAGAAATATTATTAGTGTTCAACATTTTACACTTTCTAATTTATAACGTACGAAACAACGTTTTTCAATGGTAAAATTAAAAGGACGCTACTCTAATACATTTTAAACTCGAATCTAGAACATTTCACATTTTAGGTGACTCACTATTTTTGTCTACAAATAAATTATGTCCTTATGACACACACAATATATTAAATACAATTTTTGAAAATAGACGCCATATCTATTATTTAGATAATAAATAGAAAACAATTTAATGCAACATAAAATTAAAGTTCACATAAAAAATAATTATAACTTTAAAGTTTATTATATTGTAAACTTGTATTTTTAACACCTCATGGAAGTATGTTGTATGTAAACGTTTTTTAATTTTTAAATTTTATTCTGTTGGGAAACTAATAAATTATTGGTATGTACCGATTCCACAAATCAAGTTTTGATTCCACCAGTAAATCAATGCGACTATTTTACTAAATTATATCCAAATTTAATTTTTAACCGATACGTATATATATATATATATATATATACATATAAATATTCTATTCTTTCGCATATTTTTGTAATTAAAATGTTTAGAAGTAATGGAATATTGGTTCAATATGTATTCATTTATGTTATGAGCACAATCATTTTCGAAAAAGTAAAAAAAAAGACAATAGGTAAATACTAAATAGTAAAAGATTTTTTTTTGTTTTGTAAAAATGCATGTTATTCGTATTATAATTAATATAGGTAGGTACCTTGCGTAAACCTAATTATAAATAAAAGTAAAAAAAAAAAAAAAAACATTTAAAAATATAAAAATATAAAACGTATAGAGGAAATTTTAACGTTAAATGATGAAATAATCACCCAGTCAGAATTCGGAAATACTAGATACAATTTTACGTAATGACCTCTGCAGACACTCGTCAAAAACGAGGAGTGCGAAGGTCGCGACTCGCGAATGACTTATTACAGGGCGTAACAATGTGCAAAATTACAAAAATAAAATTGGGAACGGTGAACAAACAACACACAAAAACGTTTGGAATACCACTGGATGAATTTAAATGGATTTTTCCTTAATTTTACTCGGGTGGTATGCCTATACTTTACAAGGCAATATTTAGTAACAACTGTTGTGCCGGAGTATTGCTGTAGTTGCCGCGGTATATGACTCTGTTGGAGATATTACAATTTTTTTATTAATATCCACTCGAAAACCGTAATTTTCAGCTATAATATACGACCAAACCCATTACAATTTACAAGTAACCACGTTAAAAATTAAATAATTTTTTGTTGGCATATATTAAATAATATACACGCCTCTGTGATGTGCGGTCAGGCGCGACATGTAGAAAGATAATGGTAAAAACAGGAACGAGTCGTCTAAATGTACAATTTGTAAAAGATAACTTGTCGGAAATAAAACCAAAAAAAAATATGAAACTGATGAGAAACGGCCAAAGTCGTAATATTGTATACTTTTTAGTTTTCGAGTGAATATTCCTGCGGAAAAATTTATTTGCACAATCAATTTTGATCATGCAATCAGAATACAATAGTCTCATATACTATACACTTTATTAAGAAAAAAATTTAATCTCTCCCATGTATTGGTGTTGGGTTGCTTGTAGAATTATTTATATGTAAATAAAAACCCCATTTCTACAAAATAGTTTGTTTTTATTCCAACAAATACGTATTTTGAAAACAATGTTTTCATCTTCGGTGTTCAACAACTACTCTCCAATGTATGCATAAATACATGAAACTATATGTACATATGTATGCAAAATAATGCAATTTTAGTTCGTGTACTAAAAAAAAAATCAGATAATGATGTTGAATTAACTATAATTAAATTTTTTTTTTTAAATTTTGTAATCGCTAGTTATTTGCTAAAACAAAAAATGTATTTAAAAAAATCATCTAGTGAAAACAAAAAAAGACATAATGAATTAAGAAGTTTTTTTTAAATTAAAATGAAACTAGTTAAATACCATTAATTCATGTGATACTATTTTAGCATTTGAAGAATGAACTGTAGCATCCTCTAACCTCGAGGACGCTACACATATGTTTGTTATGTCTGTCTTACATACGTATACGTACCGTATTCTCACTATAGTTTATTTATGATTATTATGATCATAATTTCCTTGTACAATGCTAACAATAATAACACAAAAAACCATCAGGTACTTAGTAAAAAACAGTAAAACAATATCTTACTAAGTAAAAACACGTGAAAAAATATTAATAAATGTAAAACATTTATAATTAAAAATATTGAGAAAAATAAAATATAGATTCTATGATAAGTCAAATTTCTATGTAATATTTACTATGATAGCACGTTAAAGATACCGATAACTGATAAGAAATAATATATTGTTCTCGAGGGGCTGTCTCTGGATGCTCGTCATTTTAACATGAAGTACTAATATAGTTAACAGGGTATGATATAAAGATTTGTTATCTGTGTCTATCCAGCTGATAATATAAAAAATTTATGTTCATCATTTTTATCAGAACTTTATAATTTTCAATGTTAGTGTAAATTAACCTATTACCAAATGTATAGACAAAATGATTATATATGCTGTAGCGTCATTTCAGTTTTTTGAAACTTTAATTTAGAGAAATACATTTATTTAAACTAATGGGATTATTGAAATAATTATTATATTATGTCTTCATAAAATATAATATTATATAATATATATATCCGACGCCGTATTATTATATGTCAGTCAAGAAATGTACCCGACACGGTTAATTATTATAAGTCATATAGATAGCACCACTAGTATGTTCCTTAATACCTACTCAGCTACATTACATTTCGTATAGTCAATTTTTATAAAATTTGAAGAAAAATGAAAATCCAACAATTCGAAATTATTTAAAAATATTTTTTTCAAGTAATTAAAAAATAATTTTGTATTAATAACATTTTTAATTGTTGTAAAATCATGATATTTGTTAAAAACGATAAAAGGACATATTGTCCATTTCGATCCTTTTTGGTCTCCATATCACCCTACTATAAAGATAAAATTTCCCTTTATTACTAACATGAAATTTCATAAAATAATAAATAGATATATTATACATATTATAATTATCTATATAAACATAATAGTATATGAAATAAATTTTCTATTCATAAGTAAGTACCTACTTTTATACAAATTAAGAACTACATTTCAAAAAAAGTATACAATGGTCAATGATGTATTTAAAATATTTTGAATATTTTAGAATTAAAAATATGATTTAAAATGCTATGCAAGAACGATATATTGTTATTTTTTTTTATCATGAAACAATCATAACCATTATTCTTCGGGTACTATCGAAAGAATAATCAATTTTAATTTTGGTACAAATTGAAAATACATTTCGTCAAATTTTATACAAATTACATTCGTCCAGTATTAATCAGTAATTTTGTCATTGTCATTGACCATAAATAATTTATTGTCTATGATTAACCAATCCAGTAAGTAAGTGTAAATGAATATCGATTTATTTAAATTTTAACCGTAAATATTTGTACATTTTAATTTTTTATACTTTTAGTGATGCACAAAGCAAGACCAAGACCAAGACCATGGCAGTCTTGGTCTTGGTCTTGGTCTTGCAAAATTCTTGCAGCCTTGATTTTTTTTTTTTACCAAAGTTATAAATAAGAATAAATAATTTATTTATACGTACACAAGGGGGGATACAGGGAGTAATGGGGGTAATTCCCCCCTCCGTTCACAAAAAATAATTAGGTAGGTATCTG
>JAIPRL010000878.1:0-50093 GCA_025469235.1 Pemphigus obesinymphae
AGAATCCCTATTAGGTTAAAAGGTAAATTTTATAAGGCAGTGGTGAGACCTGCAATGATGTATGGAACGGAATGTTGGGCAGTAGGTAGAAAGATAGAACAGAGAATGAGTGTAGCTGAGATGAGAAGGTTAAGGTGGATGAGTGGAGTTACTAGAGAGGGTAAAATAAGGAATGAGTATATCAGAGGTAGTATAGGGGTAGCTTCGATAGTAAACAAAATGAGAGAGAATAGATTAAGATGGCTCGGGTATGTATTAAGGAGGGAAGAGATTGAGGCAGTAAGATTAGTAAGGGAAATGCATGTTGTTGGTAAAAGGGGGAGGGGAAGACCGAAAAAGAGATGGGGGTATGTAATGGCGAATGATATGAGGAAGGTGGAAGTAAGTGAAGAAGATGCGGGAGATAGAGTTAAGTGGAAGTGTAGGACCAGGGTGGCCGACCCCAAATAGTTGGGAGAGAAGGCGAAGGAGAAGAAGAAGAAGAAGATTAACATTATTATAAGAGTATAATATTATATTATAGCCAGTGGCGTATTTTCATTATTTTTCGGAGGGGGGGATTCAGTCATTTATATTACCTATAACTACTTAATAAATAAATTGTACTGAAATATTGAACACAAAATTTAACACGTATAAAGTGGAAAATAAATCTCAAAATAATGTTTAAGTTCTTTTACTTTTTGCCAAATCATCAATAAGTTCTTCAACACTAATTTCCTCATTTTTATGTATATTTAACATGGCTAATCCATTAAATTTTTACTAAAATAAAATAATAATATATGTACTTAATAAATTAATAAAGTAAATTATTATTTAGTAATAAATTATATATAATTCAAATCAATTTATTTAACTCAGAAATTGTGTTTTACAAGTATCTTTTAATTCTTTTCAATATTGAAAAAATCCATTCATTTTTTGATGAAGATACAGGAAGTGTACGCAAAATTTTAAACAATTTATATATACATGGATAGATTATGTCCTTTTTACATATAGCTAACGCTTCAATCGAATTTTTGGTTTATTTTTCAAGGTCTTGATTTTCCTTTTGCCATAATTGGAATTCTTCTTGTATTGAACTATTACAATGCAAATCTTCTTCGTAAATGTCAGCAAATTTTTTAAATTCTTCTTTTAAAGAATTTTTGTAAAAAATAAAATAAAAATTTGATAAAATTTCTCTGTGATCAATAAATGTAGATTTTATCTGAGAAATAAAAGAGTTCAAGTATGGAATAAAAACCAAACACAATAATACTCTTCAGAATTACTAGTTTGTATAATTACTCGATGTATTTGTTTTTTAGATATTTTTGGCATACTAATAGTAATATTAAATTTGTCAACAATTTCTATAGCAGTTAAAAAAATATCCTTAAAATTACTGTCGACATTTGGCAGAATATGCTAACCAAGGAAATGTATGTAGCCATGAGTATTGAAATTTTAAATTTTTTGTCGTTTATCTATATAACTGAATATAACTTTAATAGGAAATTTAAATTTGTGTTCAGGCTTCCGACATTTATGAAAAATTTAATTTCTTTTAACATAAGTTGACGAATAATTATAATAAAATTCAATACCAAAATAACTAAATTCGTTTAATAAGTTCACTTAGCTATTGTCGCATTCATTTAATAACTTTATACGTTTAACAATATTATCCGGATTTGATGAAATTGGACGTACATTATTTGGAGAGATAACTATAGAATTATGAAGTTATTGTTTATTATTAGTATTATTTGAAATAAAAAAAATGAATTTAATGCTTTTTTCGCACGTTTGTTTTTTTATGTTGGTTGGACATAATGTACCTGTCTATTAAATTAAAGTCGTACCTTATTAAGTTTTGTATAAATGTGAGAAAAAATATATTCAAAATTTGTCTGCACAAGTCACAGTTGAAATGTTTTCCCTTAAACACTCGGAGAAAAATTATTAATAAAAATGACCGGTATCGGCGATATCTACTACAGCCACTCTATAGACAAGGCCGGTATAAATAGAAATAGAATAAAAGTTTGATAATTATTATTTATTACTTGTAGCTACTAATGCTCATGAAATAAAACTGGTTATTTTTTAAAGGTAGTGCCTAGTAAGTTCATGGTGATATAGTATAAAGACAGCATTAAAATGTAATTATTTGTAATATTTATAAAATTAATTTCATAAAATTAAAAATATATAAATTAAATTCTACCTATAATAACTTATAAAATATGTTTTTTAGTTTGGAGGGGGGGGGGGTCCAATACCACTGGATTACCCCTGTAAATATGCCAATGATTATAGATAGTGTTTTTATAATATGGTACTAATTGCCAACAAATAATAAAAAACGACCGAAAATAATTGACTGTACATATTTCGGGATTATTTTTCATACACAAATATTTCATGAGTTTAGAAAAACAAGTCTAAATCATCTAGTTTTAAAAACACATATTGATTTTTAACTAATTTTTAATTTTGATGTGCAATTTTTAGAAATTAATCATTTTTATCGTCATTTAAAGAGTTCTAGAGAACCTGAATATTTCGAATCGATAGAAATAAATACCACTATTAAAACGTCAACCCTTTTTTCAGAACAATCTCAAAATATCGAGTTTGAATGATTGGGATATGAGGACGAAAAAATGTATTCACCATTTATCCTTTGTTGAACTGTCGATAGAAAACTGTTATTTGATGAAATATATATGTTTTGACACAATAATTCTCTAGATTTGGCTTTTATTATTTGCATTGTATTTGGCATTGATTACGCATGCACGTGTGCAGAAGAGCAACGACGAGGACGGCCTTTTCAGCAGTAGTGAGGGAGAGAAGATCGCCGGCGTTTGAAACCTATTCTAAATGATGCCAAAAATCGAGTAAGAAGGGTGATAAATCGGGTAGAAACAGAAACACAACATGATAGTTACGATGTCTAATCCAGACTATTTAAGCATTGTACTGTTTGTCGACTTCTGCTGGGATTGCCACGCTCGGATTGACCTATAGGATAAGTTCGATAATAGTCATAAATTCCTCGTATTTGTGGTAAAAAAAGAAATAACATAGTTTATGGTGAGCTTATTGAATGGTTTAAAATTACAATATTTCTACCACTTTTAGACCAAATAATACATGAACTGGATTCTAGGTTCAGTAACAGATTTTTTACAATTATTCCACTAGTAGGTCTAATTCCTGCATTAACGAAATTTCTTCAGTTATGTGTTTACAAAAAAACAAATAAAATGAAATTTTTAAATAGTTTTAGAGGTTATAAATACCTATTATAAAGTATATAAAACACAAGTACAAAACTTATCTACGATAAATGAATGCAATTGCCTCATACAATAAATTTAGAAATAATAATATTTTAGAGACAACATCATCGAAGTTTTACACTACATTAATTATGTTGTATGTACAAAAACCTCTTTTTATTTTTTAGATGGCATAAACTGGTAAAACTAAGGTAACTTCATCTCCAAAATATTGTTCGTCATATATTTTATAATAAGTGTTTTACTTTAAGAGATAATTTCGTTTGCTTTTCGTGAACAAGTCTTGTACTATATAGATACCAAAAACTATTAGTGTCGCATCATCATAAACATCGGAAGAAATTCTAAAAAGTGTATTAAGAGGACGCTATAACCACATTTTCTATCTTCATTTATCTAATTGGCAGTATAACAAAATTATAGAACGCAAAATTGAAATTATGGCATTTTGGTTATACTTAGAGCTTAAAGACATATTATCAAATTTAAAGAGAAGAATAATTTCGATTGAACCTGATTGACTTTCTTGTAAATTATTGCCTGAAAAAAAATTACGACAATTTTAATTTTTTATATTCTTAAATATATTTAACTTTTTTGTCAGACGATATTTTACAAAATATCAACGGGGTTCACTCGAAATTATTCTTTTCTTTAAATTTTATAATAATTAATAATAATATAATAATTACACTCTTCATTTAACCTAAATGCCAAAGTTTAGAATATGTGTAGTGTGATTTTGCTTAAAAGTTTAAATTATCTGTTAGATAGATAGAGACAACAAATACAGGTATAGGGTCCTCTTAAATATATAAAACTAACACATTTTAAACATTGAGTGCTCTTAATAAAATGAATATAATATATCTTGGATTATTCAAAAGTCTATTTAGATATTTACAACTTTTTTTTAATAGTAGCATTCTTCTGCTATCATAAACCCGATTTTTTAAAATTATTTATACTCTTGTAAAATAAAACCTATTGAATATTGTGTTAGATAAAACAACCTACACCTATACGGCTAACAGACCAACGCGTATTCAAAAATTGTTAACATTTAACTTAAAACAACGTTTTTATTGATATATTAATATTACCGTGTATTTCAATATTGATTAAACATTTTTAAAAAATAATATAAGAATAAAATATGTTTTATAAATAATTGTGCAATCATTATTAAAATATATGTCAACAACAACCTATTTATTTTAGCTATTTTTTTAAGTTACTTAGTTCACAGGAAAGCCAATAATCTAATTTAAATTTATCAAGTCTCGTTTATATATGTAAAAAAACAAATAAATAACATAGATTATTTTCTTACTTTAAAATAAATCTACTCTAATGGTCTATTCTGTGACGTAGTGAGTAGATGGTGAAGTTAGTAGACGCAGACATGATGACTGATATAGATACTGGTAGGAAAATGATAAATAATAAGAACGAAAATATTGTCAGTAACCATACTTAGGTGGATTACTTTTTAAGAGTATTTAGAATACAATTTCAAATACTTAAAATGATATTATTGAGAATATATAATACATTATTTGAAATTCGAATATTTTATACGTTACAACTTATAACATTACAATAGCATTTAGGTACTTTATAATGTATTTTGATAACATCCTAATCGAGTTCAACAAATTTAAAATGTATTAAAAAATTTTAAATATCAAACTTTCATCCAATATCATTATATAGGTACAAAGAGTATATTGATTCCAAAAATATAATATACAAATTTAGTTTTCAGTTCAATGTCTCAGATAAGTAACCAAATATATATAATTTAGAGAAGTCCAAACTTTTATATACTCAACATTTATTCAAGAAACATAAAATAAGTACACTCCCAATTTTTAATTTATATGAAAAACTAAATCTGTGAAAATTTGTACTTAATCACTCAACCCTGACACAGCAGAGAGAAACATAAAATTGATGGATTATAATAAAAATTTTTCTACCAAAAAATGAGTATGTATGTAATAATTTAACTAATTAATCTAATGGGCGAAAAGATGTTTCCTGAAAAATAATAGACATTATTAGCTCTATTAGCTCTTTTGCTCTGCTCAGAATCAAAAAAAGATTAAAAATAATGAACAGAAGCAGTTTTTGTTAAAAGTATGCATATTTCTTAATAATATGCAATAAACTAAAATGTTACTGTATTTCTATATTTAAAATAATTTTTATATATATATTATTTTCAGTTATTAATTATATATAGGCATTATTTATATTTATATTTATAATAATAAATCTTTAAAAACGTTTTAGGTTCTTCAAAAATATAGAAAAAATGATCCATCTTCTAGTCGACAATCTCTTAGTAATACACAATAAATATATTTTTATGTATTAATAAGTATAATAAAATAATTTAAAATATTCATAAATTGTTAAAAGACCACTAGAATTACCTAAATTGATCTATAAGTAAAATATAGTTGACCCCATGCATTTTTTATTTATTAGATAATTAAATTATAAATTTATTTTATAGAAAATATTTTAACCGTGTCTTCGACTATTTATTAAATATTTTCAAATAACGGAAAAAAACAATTTTCATCAAATTTCTAAAATATTTTGTTTTTGTTTTTTTTTATGTAACGTAATAAATTTATGAGCATTTTTGTGATAATATGCTATGATGAAAATGTTTTTTCTATCATTTATATTCTATACATTTACTGTAAATATTTTAATTTTTGAAATAATAAAAAAACTACACCTGAAGCTACAATTTAATCCTTTTGTAATATAACCGAGACCAAATTTTCACAGATTAATTTTTCATACCAATTAAAAAAAATAAAAGCGTACTCATTTGAATTTTTAATTGAAGTATTTTTGGACCCCCCCCCCTTCCATTAAATTATGCACATATATAGAATATGACAAAATAGAGTATATAATTGCTTAATACAATAAGATTTTGAGTCTAAATTTAACAAAAAATACAGCTAACTGAAAATTTTATCACATATAATGACAGTTAAAAGTCTATGAAATTTGATGAGAATTGTCATTTTTATGAATAAATTTTCTTTTTCTTTTTGTTGAGGGTTGAGTTTATTGGTATCTAGGATCATTCCGATATATATTTCGATCCCAACTATCTCTATCTAATGGCCGTGCCTTCTAAACTAACCATTCTCCTAATTTTTCTGCATCCTTATTGACTCTATCAACCTACCTTATTGAGTTAATATAGTTAATACAATCAAAATAATAATTATTACTAAAAATTATTTGTTAATTTAGGTTATTTTCCGAAATTAACTGGAACATTTTTGAACTACGTTAGCTAAAAATTTGTTTTAGTGATTCTCAACCTAAATACATAATATATACTTTCAAAATAAAGTATTTTAATATTCTATTTAGAAAAATATTCCGAATACTGTCCACGTTTATACATATACGTATATTATTACGTGGGTTAGTAGAATCGATTATATATAGATGAATATTTTTTTTCTGTTTACATATTTTTTTAATAGTGTCCTTTCAGACGAATGTCACTTGTCACGTTACCATCGTCAAGCCTATAATGTCAGTGATGGTTATCTGATATATATATATATAATACATATATATTGTACAAAAATAGTATATAATATGCACACCACTCACTATAATATATTATATATAGGAATATATACGATGATGGGCTAGGAAGACCACAAAAGAGAAGAAAAAAAAAATAAATAAATAAAAAATGCCCGATCACCCCATTTTACGAATACATTTTTCGATTTACCAACACCATGCGATTATTATAATATTTTTCAAAACTTGATCTTTAAGAGGAGATGCTGAACCGGTGCCAAATAGAGAAAATGATGAAAAAAGTACCATTAAAATCACATATATTCGTAGAGTTTAATTTCTCAACGATATGACCATGGTTATCGAAATATTAAATAACTATTGATTGTCGAACTTGTCAGGAAGGGCTGTTTGTGAATAAAATTTTCAGATGAAGATACAACGAACTATATTATAATATTATTAGATATTATAAAATATGAAAAAAATACAATATTACTTAAAATATGTGAGTTTAATATTATTTTAGATGGGTTATTAGAGAGGTTATGTATATAAGGGGGAAACTAAAAAAATTATCACAATAGTGTAAGATTATTGATAATCGTCTGAAAAACTGATTAAGAATAATAAATTTTGGATCTAGTTATAACACTTAAATAGAAATACAAGATCCTCAACCAAAATGTTAACTATATTAAGAGCTTGAAATAACACAAACCTTCAATAGATTTTAATTTTGCATAATTTGATATACATTAACTCTTCGTTAATATTTAGTAGAAGTTTAAATTGTATTTTAATAGTACGTATTCAAACTCGAATTCCTATTTAATTTTATATACAGTAAACCTGGTACTGAAAACCAAAAAAAAAACTTTAAGGTTCAAATTCCTGTAATAATTATTTTTAAAACGAATATTACAATGATTAAAATTTTACGTAAAAAAATGTAATATTATAATGCAGTTATGAGAGATAAGGATATCATTTTATAATTCAATAGATATTTTACTATTAGAAAAGATATCCCTGTAGTTTCTTCTTTTTCTAATTATATTTTAATTAAATTGGATTCGTAAAATAGGGTATTATTTATTTTTATGGTAAATTAAAATAGTATATTATGTTATGGATGGAGTAGAGAGAAGCGACAAGTATTTTGTGGGTAAAAAGATCCCCAGTTAGGCTAAAAGATAAATTGTATAAAACTACACAGTTATAATCTACACTATAATTTATACACAGAGGATGGTTGTAGCAGAGATGACTATGTTAAGGCGGATGAGTGAAATGACTAAAGAAGACTTCATATTAGACAAAATGAGTAAATATCAATAGAAAGATTGGAGGAAAGAAACAGAGGCAATAAGATTAATAATATGTAATGTGTAGAATAAAACAAGCAAAGAGAAAAATTACCGAAAAAAAGATTATGGGATGTGATAGGTCAGAGTAGAAGTTGAGAACTATGGTGGCTAACCCAAAAACAGTTGAGAAAGATGGTGAAATAAAAAAATAAAACAAATTAAAATGTAACATTATGCTAAATTTAATTCCATAATCAGCCATATATTAAAATAAAAATAAAATAAAAAATGCAGTTAATCATAATTTTTGAAAAATTAAGGACTCTTACACATATGATATAATTATATAAAATAATATAGGTACCACCTAGTTATTACAAGTGTTGTTATTTATGTAATTAATAAAATAATGGAATATGAATTTGAAAATTTGATTGGTTTTTCATTTAGTAAAACATTTAATAAATTTCTTATACTTTTCTGATTTTTAAAATAAGAGTCTCCACATATTATACATATTAAGTACCACTACAAATGTATACCTAAACAAATTGCAGGAGTGTTTTTTTTTTTTTTCTTTTTTGTTGAGTAAAATGAACATCAATAATAAGTAATCATCAGTTTTTTTTTATTTTTTTTTAATGGAATAAGATGAATAAATTGAATAGTTGTGATTTCCAACGCTGCTGAATTCTATATTATATGAGTTATCAAGAAATTTTTTTATCGTACAATGTGTGTACTTTTCTTTTGAATATATAACTCACTAAACGACAGTGATAGAATATAAATGATTTGTAAAAAGTGTGTTATCTGATTTCATGAATACTGGATCAGGAAACTATGTTTTACGTGCATTTTTCACGTCCATATACTCGTAAGGTAGTAATGCAGTTCGATTTTTCTCTACATTTCGAACAAACACATTATTTCAAATAGAATTATTACAGGAATCTGATCATTTTAAAGTACCTATATATTTAAAAACTAATATTATTCACAAATAAAAAATAATGCACAAACAAATGTTTCAAAAAAAATTTAAAGTATGACCAGTTTGAAGACAAGATGTCTACAAAAAAATTCCTTAGTTTTCAAATTCAATAGCAGTTATAACGCTGGTACTAGAAAATGTGATTTTCTATTGTGACTTTTTCTTTAATTTTTTTTTTCAATTTCATTTATTTTTATTTTTTTAACAATAACTCAAGGACAAAATATAAAGATAAAAAAAAAATATTTCTATATACAACACAGAGGAATATCAAACCAAAACTCCGAAATATATATGAATGTAAATAAACAGCAAAATATATCTGCATCTAAAAATTCTATGTTTTGTATTTCATTTTAGATTTTAAAAATAAAACACTTAATCCCGTAATAATAATGTCCTATATTATTTTATTTGCCAAAATTAAATTTGAAATTTAAAAATACAATATAAACGTAGAGAATGAGATATTGCATTTAGTACATTAATAAAATATACATTATAGATAACTGAGAATAAGGAAAGATCTGGTGGACGATTCAGAGTAAAATAACAATTAAGGTAGAAAATAAAAACTTATAGTTTTATCAAATATTATTGATTTTGATTTAAACAGAAATATCTCAAAAATTAGTTAATTGCTTTTAACATATGAAACCTAAATCCAGCCATTGATATTTTTAATGTGTAATTCTATGTATAATGTATATTCTAAGTATATTATTTATATTTATTTTATTTTGTTCTATGTTTAAAGTGTTAACTTACAAACTAATTTAATCATATATTAAATATCTACATGGTACACGTTAACGATCCGACCACTGGTTAAAAGTTATAGTTTCAATTGTTACAAAAAATATTAATATAATAATAAATTAAAAGTTATGAAAAAGTTATTAAACTAATGATTAATAATTTATTTTATTTAATAATCTCAATTTAACTTAATTATATAGAAGTGTTTTGTTTTTTTATATTCATTGGAAATTTAGATTTAGATTCTTCAAAATGTTTATTAAATAAAGTGAAATTAATTTGACCACGTTATATTTTAATTATTTGATAAATTTAAATGTTTATATTTATAAATAAGCTGTTTAGCTTATAAATAATTCTTATAGGTATACTTAATTAAATTCATACCTAGTTGAATTCCGATCATATCGGTTATTTATTTATTTTATTTTATTACACAATAGGCAATATTACAAATACAGGTTAGATATATATACAGGATGAAAGATAAAGATATATACAACAATAGTTATAGTTATAGATTACTAGCTATAAATAAGGCCAGGACTATATTTATCTATGATGATAATTAACTGTAAAACATTTAATTAAAACAACGACAATTGGTTATATTAATTCGACAATAGAAGAAATAATGTATTATAGTTAGGTTTAAAAGTTTTAAAAATTAACTTTTAACCCAACATTAAATTTTTGACTATATTTAATTGATTACCTTGACTTAAATTATATTGGTTTTCTTTAAAGTAAATTACTACAGCTAAATTCTATAATATTCATAGTTTTGACGTTAATATAAATATTCATAAATTTGATTGTGTTAAGTTTATTATTAAATATTAAAATTATATTTTTCGTAGTTTTCATGTCATTAATTAATTTAAAGGATATATAGGTAGGTATATACATATATTTTTTAGAGCGCTACAATCTTAGCCTTAATGATGATCAACGTTATTTTGAGATCTTGGGGGTTATTTTAATACTCGAGAGTGGCTTTAATTTGATCTGAAATTCCAACTTATTATAATCTATACGATAGCTGAAATCCTGATTATTTTAATAAAATATTATAATATTAAAATATAATATGGTCCCGCCGATGAAAAAAAAAAAAATCTGATCCCCATTACTTGATGCATTATTTTTAATCAGCGTTTTCCATTTATGCTGTTTTAATTACCCGTCCATTATATGCATCAAACAATGTCAGCAGAATATAAATGATTTGTTGCCATCGGATAATGTCATAATGAAATTACACAACGGCAGATCAAAGGTTTTTCAAGTGCGATTCTGAACCACTTAATTGCCGCACTTATGGGACGATAGTTTCGTTTATACGTACACGACAAAGGATATTTTGGGTCACGCAGGATACTTCAGCCAAGGACCATCATCGGCTGGTAGGTAACCGCTGCCAGGTTTGTGAATTAAATCCCGTGTCAAATGCGTTGTCTCAAATACGGTTAACCCTTCTTCAAACCCTTTAAACATTCGAGTCGGTAATGTGAAATTCACGAGTGAAATGTTTTCGACGACTGCTGCCGTGTATTATACGCCACCTTTAAGTGCGTTTTTAATTGGTTTTTTTACACAACGCGTACAAACGGATCGAAAAATGGTTATACGCCATTATAATTTAATTTAAATTTATGCGTTCCATTCATATATATGTTTAATTATTATTGACTTATTTTAATTGAGAAAAATATATGCGAAACGACCGATATAATTATATTAAAAATTTTCATACTACTTTTAGATTGTATATGAAGGATAGGATATTAGTATAGAGTTTGGATTTTAATTCTCCGTAAAATAAAAAGGTGGTAAATAGTGTGTGGAAGCATTTCGCTCCTACGGTCGGAAAATTATATAATACGTTTTTATTATCTGCATGTGTGTATTTGTATTAAATATTAAAATGTATACTACTGTGAATAGTATAACGATCTTTGTGATATTAATAAATAAACCAAGGTAGGGGGACTAGGCCTTTTATTATGGTCTTTAAATACTGAATGAATTAAATCGGAATTGATGATTTTCTATGACGGACTATAAGATTATCTCTTATCTGAATCTTAAAATATATAGATTTATTGTAATAATTTAATGAAAAAAAAAAAAAAAAAAAAAATTTGCAATCAAATAGTTTATTTATGTTTATGAAAATAAACCCCTGACTTTTAAATGGGACGTGTGTGTGTATTCCTTAAATTATTCAAACACGCAAAAACCAAATATAAACCTATATAATTTTTTATTCAAATTACTAAATCATTATGACATAATCACGGCATGAGTGTAAAAATTTCTAGAAAGCCATGTTCGAACTGTTTGTTTGTTTGGTTGTTGATAAGGATTTAAATGACGATTATTCTTTTTATACGTTCATATTATAATCAACCGCGATGTTTCTGTACTTTCTACTGTCAATATTTATTTATGACGTCTATGAAAAAATAAGTTTTATCTTTTTAATCTACTTATTTTTGCTAATTATATATTAGCCGATATCGCGTAGATATAGCATATTGAATGGGCGGTGGAAAATGAATACATTTTTCTATAAAACGAAAAAAAAAAAATAAAAAAAAAATACAAATAATTCCGATTTGAAAAACTCGGGATAATAATAATAATTAAACAAAGAGATTTTTTTCTATACAGAGGAATACTGTACATTTAATTAAAATGATAAGTAATTATTAGTTTTTATTATTATTGCGTATTATTATTATTTGTCCCCGTCTATCATTTTTAACCGTCGTAGACGCAACGATTACGGACATCAGAGTACCAGACGATGTATATTGTAGACGATCTACTTTATTATAGACGGAAAGTTCACGATCCATTTTCGGTGTAGACGTAACGGTCGTACACGTATGATATTTACATATTATAGAATTTTATGATCGTCATTAAACGAATGCAACAGAAATACGTATGTATGAAAACACCAGGTGTAATATACACAGAGCACAATACTTCCTAAATAGTTGGCTAAAAAGGCCAAACGAAACTACCGCCGTCGTCACCACGACCGCAGTAATAGTAGTGTGTAGTATAAAAAATATATATATATATGTATGTATTTTATATAGTAATTTTTCCTCCCCCCCCCCCCGTTCGTATTATATACGTATAATCAAAATAATACTATTTCGGCATATCGAAATATCTCGAAAATTTACGCTGTGAAAAGTTTCTCTGCGAGTCGAGTTTGTACACAAACATAAATATATATATACCTATATATATATATATATCTAATATATATATATATATATACCTATATATATATATATATATCTTATATATATATATATACCTATATATCTTATATATATATCTAATATATATATTGTATAATTTTTTTTATTTTTTTTTTTATTTTTATATACAATCCTGTTTACTACTTACTATGCCAACAAGTCACGCACAGTCGGCGTAACAGCCAAAATCACGCGAGCCAATTACGTAGGCACATATACCCACTGTGCCACCGCTGCTGCGACAACGTTATAATATGTAGTATTGTGGGGGCGGGTGACGGGGGGGGGGACGGGGACGGTTAGGTGCAGATTCCCCATTGTTTCGCGATACGATTAGAAACCCTTATTTGTAAATCTAATCGAAAACAAAATAACGGCGGGGGGGAGGGGAGAGAGAAAAACAAAAACCGAAAATAAATAAATAAATATTCGAAAAACCCTATACTTTACGAACATTTGATTGCCCGGGGGGGGGGAGGGGGGGGCAAAGTAATTTGTAAACTTTACCGAGTATTATTGCGGCCCATTACACGCGGTGCGATGTAATTATTGAAGTCGACCCCGCGTATTATTTCACTCGGCACTACACTACCGTAATGCTACCACAGCTGCTGTACACCACGCCGCCGTTCACCTAACCCATATTTATATAATGTACTTGCACATATTATACATTCCCGTGCCGGCGCGGCGCGTCCACGTCTCCTCCGCGCGCCGAAACCGCGCCGTGTTTTATCGGCCTCGATCGGAGCGAAAAGTGCGCATATTATAAGAACGCGAAGTAAATAAAAAACCATAATTTCAAATTATTATAAAATCAGTGTAAATATATATATATATATAATCACTGATCAGTAAAACAAAATTAATATAAAAAATACAATAAATTATAATACAATCAAAATTAGTGTAAATCAACATGTAAATACAATATCAAATAATAAATCAATAGATTTAATTTCGAATTGCAATACCAAATTTTTAACCCGTAGAGCTGAATCTTTATATTTTCTTTTTTTTAGGAAGTCAATATCCAGCGATTGCTTGTTCGACTTTGAATTGATTTAAATTATCTTCTTTTTTTAATGCATTAATAAATGTCCATACGGCCGGGTGAACTGCATTCGACATAGAATTAAAACCGTTATGCCAACCTTCTAGTGCATTGTTCGTGCGTGGAATGCCTTTTTTGGTTTAACTCGTAACAATTCCAAATACTAATATCAAATAATGCAGGTCTTCTATGACCCCTTCTGTTCGGTCTACCGATGTACGTATCTTCAAAATAATCTAGGAGTTCGGTTAATGAGTTTTGATTTTTTTCGTAAATAATTTTGGAGTGCACGACAATGTGGCCATCGGCAAACCTACTCCAACAACAGCGTGTGTAGTTAATTGTGAAGTTTTAGCAACTTCTTTTACTTCATTGACAAATTCTTTACATTTCATTTTCGTAATATCTGGTACATGAGTATGATCAATGTATTTAACGACATTTTCCCCTTTTGTGTGAACATGACCATGGCAATGTAATTTCTTATAGTCATTACATTTCCAAATATTTTTTTCATTAATGGTCTTTTCTTTTCAATGTATAAAATGAATGTGTACTAATAAATTTTCACCTATCTGACTTAATACATACATTAACGGCATAATATTATTTATGTAATTAATAAAATTTAATTTAATTAATTTAATTATATATTTAGCACACTGCACACGCGTTAAATCCCAAACGGCAGAAGCGAACTGATTAACCAACACTATGAAACTGCAGTTTCAATATCAGTATCATATTGTTATCGCGCTCAAATAGCTAACGATATTTATGTACCGCAATTAAATCGCGACTTCGCTCTTATGACGCGCGCTCATTTCACGGCGACCAAATGACGTGACACCAAAAATACCATCAAAATATGCATTTACAATACAATAATATGCTACAAAATATGCAAAAGAGGATTAAAAAGTTGAAAATATGCGAAATGTGCAAAATAAATTTGCCGTTCTTTTAATACAAATGATATGAATTGTGCAGATTTCTTGTCGGTTAAAGTTTACTTTATTGTACCCTGGAAAATTTTTCATTGTAATTTTGAAATATTTAGCAATCAGAAATAATAATTTCAGACATTTTTATAGCTGGAAAAAATAAAACGTGAAAATATAATTTAAAAACAAAAATATGCGTTTAAAATCAAAATATGCAAAACAAGTTCAAAAAGTTAAAAATATGCAAAACATGTTAAATGAAATTAGTGTTATTTTAATAAGAATTAAATAAATCGTATATACTTCTTATCAGATTCCAAATAGTTTTTTTCTAAAAAACATATGAATTTACATATAAATTCATTCCCTACTCATGAGTTATGAATTAGGTGTTTACCGACTCTGAAATGTATATTCATGTATAACTCTCCCCAGGGATTAGTCGAACAGCGGACTACTCGAAATCACGAACCCAGAATGATTTATTAAAAGGAACTCTTTACCTAAGTACCTGAAAACACATATCGATGAAATACCTTCGAATTTAATGTAATATTTTGACGTATATAGAGTTTCTGATCCTGTGTTTTCCTGTTGGAAAATTCCAAGAAAGACAGTCATAACACTCATAACTCATAAAGTCATATAATAATACATATTATTTTAATAATTTATGATAGAAGACATGGACGGTGCCAGTATAAATATTAAATATATAATAAAACTAATAGGAATAAAATATAATAAATTGTGTAATTTTGATTAAATTAGTTACACGCCTTATTCATGTATGAGTATTAATTATTAGGTATTGGTGTCCCGTTATTATGTGATTGAAAATGACTTAATAACACAAAAATGTTAGAAAATCATTTTATTTTTCATTTTATCGAATATCAACGAGTTGATCAATTCAACATTGATAACACAACGCAACCAAAGTAAATCAAAATAAAAGGAAATATTAAAAGAAGTTAAATACATTTATACTACTTACCTAATAAATAACTGTAAGCATTTAAAATTTCACGGAAAGTAATATAATACGACTCATCTAATAATGATATTTAGAAAAATTTGACAATTTATTAATATGGGTAAGTATACTATCTATATAATTAATATTAAGAGGACGTCACACACCCGTTTTTTAAGGAGTTTTGTATAGGTCATTTTCATGAAATTTTATGAAAAGTAAAAATCCATTAATTTAAAAATATTTAAAAAGTAATTTGACAATATTTCCGTGTAGTACCACTTTTTATTGTCGTGTAATTATTGCGATATTTGTTTATAAAAAAAACCATATTAAACATATCTTCGCATATCAAGTTTTATGGATTTTATAATTATCATAGATAAATGGAAAGAACTTTTTCTAACTTTTGATAGTTAGATGATTTGAGAATATTATGGTTTATTACAAATATTTATTATTTTACATAAGTAAAATTTTTAAGATTAATTAAATCAATTTTTTACAAATTAATTTATATGCTATATTTACTATAATATCCAGCATAATTATATTGTAGATAAACACAAAATATATTGGATATTTAATTAAAGTGAATCTGTACCAGGTATCTGGTACCTATATTATCTATGCATTCTAATTTTATCTACCAATTTTTCAAAATATAATATTTTCAACGTGAACAGTATACCCCACCACACCACAAAAACACAATCATCTGTTATACGCTAATACAGAATGACTACCACATTACGACATTACTAACACGATTACGGATGATAATAAAATTGATAGGCATGGACATTGATAGAACTGATGGAACATATATTACGTTTTATGGTTTTCACTAGTGCACTGGCACTGTATGAGCTTCTTGGTAACCATAGTTTTTAAACTGTGCATATCCTGTAAGTTTTATCAAATACTATTGGCGATATCAAGCAACTAAAGGAGCGCGCCGTTCTTTTACCACAATCGATAGTGAAATGTGAAGCCAATACGAGCAAATACAAGTATGTTGTTGGTATAGTGATTAAATTACAGAATTAAATGCAATCTAAAAAGTTTACTGGTTACTATAGGTAGTAGTTATTATTACTTGGTATTATATCGTTTTTATAGAACTTCTATAGAAAATTTGGAAAAACTGAGTTGTACATATTTACGACATCGGTGGGGGTAAGCTTAAAAATACCAGTGTCGAAAAGTACAAAGCCGCACCTATCAAAAAATATTTGCATGTCAAAAATTATGTATCACTATACAGTATACTCGAAAATGTTACTTAATAAATTACCCGATAATATTGAAAATGTTGTGTGTGAAACATTGATTAAAGGTAATTTGTTGGAATACACATAAAATGCAGATGAGTATGTCTTATTTTTAAACGCATAGTAATATGAATAGTAGATTAGTCTGCCTTTTCATTAGAAAAATAATGGGCACCTAGTTGTATACGGTCAAGTCAATACTATACAGATGAAAGAGTATAATGTACCTACCTATATGATTTATAATAATTCCAGTACCCACCTATATTTCAGAATTATAAGGAACCACCCAGTGGTGGATTTGAGAGGGGCGATGTGCCACCCTTCTTTTTCTTTTATTATTATTATTTTAGGAGTCTAAAATTGATTTTCAATAGTAATTAGACCTTTATTTCTCAAATATTCTTATTCGATCCCCTCCCCCCCGTAAATTAGCTTCAGATCCGTTGCTGTTAACAACCAAAGAGTATCTACTTCATTTGAAATCACTAATATAGAACTATAACGTTGATTTTCATATTATCACGTACTATAATTACACATAAATACTGTAGATTAGTCTAGTGTAGTTTAATCTACAGTACCTATTTCCTATATTTGTCATCCACAGTTCAAACGTTTCCACAATATATATTTTATACCAATAAAAATAAATTAAACAAGTTTTTCGTGACAACGTTACGTGACGACTGTGCCACCTTTTACTAGAGATGGGCGCCACTGGTGGTGAAATTTATTAAAAATGTAACATATGTAATACGAAAACTCATTTATCTTTAAAGCGTAATAAATGGCCGATTTCTAATATAAGTAATGAGATTTTCGTGTTATTAAAAATTAAGAGATATTTTTAGGTCATATTATTTTTATTTATTAACAATAAATTGGAATCACCATGAAAATATATTTGAGTTGTATAAAAAAGCGTCACCTCGAGTATTCAAGAATGTCTTTAATGAAAAACACAATTTTTCTAAAAAAGTTAAAACTATTCATTGTTAATTAACTATGAAAAGTTGGATGAAGAAAAAAATATCTACTTTTTTGCAAATTGTCATAATATATGGTAAAAAATATATCTTTTTCATAAAAAAATAATTTCATTCTTATGAACAACTACCAAATGTCAAAATATCTCTTTAAAATAATATATTTAAAATGAAAGGTATTGCAGAACAAACATTTCAATAGAAAAAGCAACAACTTATATAATATAAAAATGTGGATTTTTGAATAAAAATCAAATTACAGTTTTTTAAATGTAGATATATATATATATATTTTGTTTTTGTAATTCTACGAAATTCCTAGGCACTATATATAATTTATTCAGGCTACATATTCGGAAACAGATTTTTTATTTATTTTCGTACATATGAATATTATTTGAGAAAATACATGTGCAATACGTTTAATGATACAAAAAAACATACATGTTTTTATTACATTTCAAGAAATTCAAATCATATATATATGCCTATATAGTAAACAAATAAAATCTCGTACCTAATTGAAAAAGAGATGAGTAAAGGAATAACGGCAATACCATTTTTCACTGTTATTCTCATCAATACTAAAACATGATATTAGTACCTACTTTAGTTTTAACTAATTATAGTAATTTAAATGTGTGATAATCAATTTGAAAAATATTTTTATTCATACATTTTCACAATAATTAATAATTACATTTCAAACAAAATAATTATAATACGTTTGTAGTTATACGTACCTACAGGCTTGTAAACATATTTTGTTGGCTTATCTAGAGTATAGCCAAATTCACTATAAATATACACATGTTATAAATATTAGTATTAATAGGATATATTGTGGACCAATTGATACAACAATTATTAATACATCTATAGATAGACATCATGGAAATAGCATATTAAAAGATTCACAATACGTTTATTTGTAAAGGAGAACAATACCTACTCTTATTTGACCAGTGTGACGTAGTCAGAAAGATATCACATTTGGTTATCGGGTAGGTGATCGTTTGTCACACAGTTTTCTTTGTAATTCTTATTATAAATAGCACTAAATAGCAACCAAATAACATTTATAATTTATATTATCATATAAATTAGATATCGAACATTAAATCGTACGTATACATTTATGAGCATAAAATTATTTTGATGGATGAAAGTTTCATTACTCAATACCCAACAAATATATAGATACGGTCGGTTGAGGGATTTAAAACAATTTGCTCGTTATACAGGACACTAAGTGTAGAAATATTGAAATTGAATAAGTATTGATAAACGATTTCATTCGATGAAACGATTATGATTTAAGCTCGGTGTAATCTATATAAATATTATAGTAGAAAAAAATTGGAAAACGCTTCATTAACCCTTTAAAAATATGTTAGGTACGTATGTAATAAAATACATTCTCTATAATATAATATCAATTTTTTATTTTTTTTTTTTAATGTTTAATTACCAAGAAACGTTTTTATAGTTTTCTGCAGATTTTCTTCACACGATTATTGGAAAAAATTATAACCTTTCTTTATGTAGCAACGTATTTCACTAAAATTCTGGTTATTTTTTTTTAACTTCTGAGTATTTTATGTTTTTTTTTTTCAATATAGACTTTATTTTTTAAATAGCTTCAAAATGTCAAAAATTCAAAATATAGGTTAATTAATATTGTATAAATTATAATGTCTTTGTAAATTTAGTTCATATGGGTATTATAAAATGCACGAAATTTGCTGCAAAGTCGTGCAAATAATTGTATTTTGATATATGAATAATTTTTATATACATATACAGTGTGGTAATTTACCTATATAACATGGTATATTTTATTTCAACTATGTAAAACCAAAAATACAAGTGAACATGAAATCTCGTTACGACCTATAAATAAATAAAATAAAAAAATAATAAAAAAAACCCTTCTATTGATCTGTTGATAATATAAGTACCTAACTCCCTACTAAAAATAATCATGACCCGAAGTTGGTTCTCGTAATACTTATTTGTGTTTTAAAATATAATAGGCAACTGAAATAATATAGGGTTTTGGATCGAAGAACATTATAAGAACATTAAAAGAAAAAAATCAATATCTATATACTTAAGTAATTTTCGTATGTATATTACAATACGCTAACGACTGTAATTTTACTTCATTTGCGTTTTTAAATGAATGAATTACATAATACTTTCATAAAAAAAATTGTTTAAACAAAAAACAAATTTAATTTCACGTTGATCAAATCATATGTATATATATATATACATATGTATATAAATACATACTTTTTTATCATACTTGTATAAACTATAAATTATAATACATTGAATATGACAATACAAAACATCACATCAATTTGATTAGTAATTATAAATGGATAAAATATTAGTAGAGATTGTATGTTAAAAAAATAATGGGATATTTTGTATTAGACATATGAAAAAAATAAAATATACTACTTATATAGGTACGCGATATTTGAGTGAAAGCAGAAAATTATTTATATATAATTTATATTTATAAAAATTATAAAAATATATAAGGTCATACAAGTCAATAATATCTATAATGAATAATTATATTTTCAATAGTATCGATCCGTAAGAAATTAAATTATCTGTACATTAAAAAAATGTATATACACTATACACATATAGTTTTAAAATAATATCGATTAATATAAATTCGATACTAAAATGCACGCATGATCAGTTGCAATTTTTGAAATAGGTTGTGCACCGAAGTATAATGCAAAGAATTTAGTCTAATATTATACGTAATTAAAACAATTAAATTATAATAATATATACATCATTGTTTGACGATATAAGACATAGTCACAAATTTATGTTTATATAAAGATATGAACATTATGATATAGTCATACATATTAATACCGCAGTAAACTAAACTTGTATTTGCATAACTCATCCGCATTGGAAAGCTTATAATTTCTGAAATTATACAGAAAATACCATTCAGAGTTATTGCATAGGAATGCTATGTTTCAGTTTATCAAAGTGTAATTTATACGTTTGAAGTCAAATATTTTAAAAATGTATTTGTTGAAAAAAAAAAATGTAAATGATGTGTATTTAATTATTTATGTTTCGCTTTGTTTTTAAATACGTTCTGGCAGTCGAATAGCCATACCAATACGTAGCTGCTGGTTAAGTATATTTATTTTAATTGAAATAGTTATACTCGTATATTTTAACAGCATTCCAAACGACTATTTAATTCAGTTTCATAATAAATATTACTGAAAAGATTTAACAAACAACAAAATATTTATTCATATTTTATTTCGTATGTGAATCATTTATTATTAATGTATATGCGATCTAAGGACTAAGTAAAACGATTTATTTGACGAAATTACAATGCAAAAACACCACGCAAACTTGGAATGCCGTAATTGTCGTCAACCATTGTTAATCGTATTATTATTATCTTTGGAATTAGATACAGTTAGAATTAAAATGGCTGCATAAATGAGAGAACAGACACGCGTCAATTAGAGGCTATAAGCTGACGTGGTGTAGCGGACGTGGTAGCAGTGACTGATGACGCCACGGGACTTGCATTCGTGACAAATAATTGTAATACCGAGACGCGTGCGAATTTTGGGAGAGTGTATAATGGACACGTGTTCGACACGTGTTTTACCTTCCCCATTTAATATAATTTCGTGTATTATACAGCAGCATTGAAGTAAAAAGAAAACATCATCACATAATAAAAATTCCAAATGGAACACATCGCGCGTTATCGTCCGAGGCGAAATGCACGACGATGTGCGTTTTGGGGATTCAAAAAAAAAACATATATAGGTTAGGTATGTGTGTAGATATCTTTATATATATATATATTTATACGATTCTGAGTATGTTCCTATTAAAACCGAGAGAAAAACTTTGCAGGGACCACCACCAACCGTTTATTGTCGTCGAATCGTAAAAAATCCCGCTGAATTTTCACGCTCGTTAACCCTGTGTCCTTCGTCCCTGATCATCATCTTATTTTTATCCACTCCCCCCCCCCACCCATTCCAAACTGATTCGACTTTTACCGTCGGTTGCGGTGGCGAAATCGGTGGTAGTGGCAACGTTTATTCTCCGGACGTGTTCTGCTTACCGTGAGCAATGATCTCGCCAGCCTCCCGGGTCCAATAGTTGATCGACTTGGGATGTGCTTCGGACAAGCATTCGAGCGTCAGCGATTGGCCGATGTAAGCGCCAATCAGTTGGTTTTGAATCAAAATCATCGGCGGGACTGTTGAAAAACGTGGTAATTAACGGGTAATCGGTATATGATGTTGGAGAAACAGGAATATGTATGGGTATATATTTGAACAACGGTAAGTGCACTTACTCCATATATGTATAACATAATGCTGGGTAAGTTAATAATAATTTGCTAGCTTAGAATGTAACGGTTGTAGATCTAATTTACTTCGATGTAGGTACAACATTGTTTTTTTATCATCTTATTGACATTTTGAACGTGCATATTTTAATTTTAAAAATAAAGATACATCTGGGTCCCCAAATAAAGAAACACAAAAAATAAAAAGCTTTTATAGGATTTATTATAGTCTTAAATAAAATTATTATAAAATTAAAAAATACCACAATATAATAACTAGGTAATCCATTTTGAACCAGTAATCTTTTAACATCTTTTAAAAAATATTCTATACAAGTATAAAGTTGACATAGCTTATATACCTATAACGTTTTTTTTTTTTTAGTAACATAGTAAAATTACCGTCTAAATTAAAAATAAAAACATTTAAACTCCTTTGTAGTTAATTCCTTATAAAATAATAATTTTAGTAATATTATGATCGTTCGGAAAATTAAACTAAGTTGAATAAAAGTTAAACACTTTAGTAAATTTAAAATAAGAATAAGAAAACAAAAATTATATTATCAAAGTAAGAGGAGGCTTTTTTATTTATAAATATTTAGTGGTGGCTCTTAGAACATATATATATATATATATATATATTTATATAACATTTATATATATATATGTATTTATATATATATATATATATACAGTGGGTTTGAAATAATAAGAAACCAATTTGAATTGTTTATTTTATACCTGTAATGGAACACATATAAATACATAATTTTTATAATCATTCATTATAATTTTCTTTTTTTTTAAATTTGATTTAACAGTTAAAAAATATTTAATTGTACTTTTTTCAAATATTTACAAAATTCGATGTAATGTAATTAAGTAAATGTGGTATATTTTAATTCTATTCCTAAGCCCAAAATGCATCAATTTACAGCTGTTTACTCTTTGAAAAAACAATTTTTCAAATTTGATATTTGTAACTTTAGTTTTTAGTCAATGATTGATATCAAAATTACTTTAAAAATAAGCTTATCAAATTTTTTAAATCAGTTACAACCATTTCAAACTTGAAAAAAAAATATATTTAAGTCATTGAAACGTATATAATATATAAATATTTATATTCGTAGGTTAGAAGGTAGTTACAAATGGATATAAAATTAACGGAACTTAAATTTCTCAATAATGTCCAGCATTATGCCATTACTTATATTATATTATTATAATAATAAATTCTTAATAAAATGTATCTAGTTACAATTAAACTCTATAATATGAATAATATCAAAATATGTTATACATATATAGTATATAATATATTATATACACATCATTAAATATATGTTTATAATAGACATTTATCAACAATTTTTGAAAATTATACATAATATAATCAATAAAAAATGCATGATTATTTTATGTTTATGTTATAAACTAGAAAAATATACGTGTAAAAATAATAATGTATCATAGATACCTATTCCTACACTTGGTAATATACATAATATTTATGTCTAATATTTAGACATAAATACAAAAAAAAAAAATAATTAGGTTATAACTCTAATGTTAAAAACTATACTATATTAATGTAATGAGATACGTGCTTAGAAAAAGTATTTTGAAAAAGGGTGGTATGTGTTTCTATATATTTTATACATAAAATATATGTTGTGATGTTTTTATCAGGAGCCAGGTTATATCTCGGAAAGTATAAATAATTTGTATATTCTAAATTTTTTATCATACTCCCATATTTGCAAAAACTATATTAACTTACAATTTAAAAAATTGAAACCTATGAATTATATTATGAATTGTTAAGGAATATATTTTTCTAATAATTTTTGAGTCAAGATTTTTAAATCTCATGAATATTACCCAAATAACAAGCATTTAATTTTAAGACACGGTGGATTAAAAAATTACAGTAATAACACGTAAAAAATATTGATAATGACGTACAACAGTATCTACTTCTCCACTCTATCGTGTTACTAATTTGAGTGATTATTACTCGGGTAGTATTTATCGAATTAAAAAAATCAAAGCCTAATGAAATATATTTTCAATAATGTAATTAATAAAAATAATTATATATTTAATAAAAAAAAATGTATTGTAATTTGGTTATTACATGAATTGTAATAAATACTTATATACAAATTTAGATTTGATATTATAACTGTACTTTTGTATGTAAATAACTCATTTACCCCGCAACAAGCATAGCTTAATAGAACAAATTAAATTTTTTATGCATTGTACAATTTTTGAATTTATTATTTTACATTTTAATTGTATTATGTCATGAAACAAAATATAAAAATATACATATATAAGAGAAATATAAGGGGATGTTAGCGCAAAAAATTTTCAATGAAAAGCTCATGTTAGCATTTCTCATTTTTAAGAACTTACAAGCATCTTAAAAATATAAAATAAAAAACAAATTATAGATAGCATTATCTAACGCTTTACGGTGCTTTTTTTTTATTAGATATTTTAATTTTTTTCGAGTTATAGTCATTAAAAAAAATTTTAAATGTTGAGTGGTTAATAATTCATAAAACATGGTTAAATACACATATTGAAAAACGGCACTAGATAATTTTGTTTTTATCATTTGTTTTTTGTTTCGTGTTTTTAAAATGTTTGTAAGTTTTCGTAAATGAGAAATGCAAAAGTAATATTTAAAATAAAATTATATTACTTCATAAAAAACGACCATAGTAAAAATTATATAGTAATGGTGACCAATTATTAGTCATTTTATAAAAATTTTCAATTGTTAGATTTCCATTGTTTTTAACATTTTCTGCCTATATCGAACCCCTTAAAAATGGTAGCACCGACATCCTCTAAGTATACATAAAATAATATTTATGATGAGGTCATAAAATTAAAAAAAAAAAATTAACGATAATATATGTTAAAGGCAATGCGTATTACACCAAGTTCCGCTCAAAATAATTGTATAGGTACAATACAATGGTTATATTATACAATGATTATATTTTATGTCAATGCATTCTAATTTAATCGTTCACTACCGTCCTTCCCGACGAACAAAATGCTTCCCCATCATATTTTACTCGTTGCCTTTTAAAAATTGTTTTAGATTTTTGAAGAGTGGGGATTAACAATTTGACCCCTTCTAAGCACGTCCCTAATTTTTAAAAAAAAAAAAAAAAAAAAAAAAACAAACAAATAGTGTACTCACAATTTACCACCAGCATTATGCGTTTACTGACCGACGGCGGTACTCCGTTTGAAGCTATACACAGATACGCTCCCATGTGAAAGCGACTGATCCGTGTCAGATTCAGAACTGACCCTTCAACGCTCAGCACTGAAACACAATAACCAAACGATAACATTATCTATTACCGTACACGCGTCACTTTTAATCAAAATAATGTAGGTATGTACTGTGTTCCCTTTGTTCGGTCAAAACTAAAATGTCCAAGCAACAGCTAGTATAGACCCCCAGGAAAAATTAACAAAACTATAATTCTGTCGCGTTAAAAAATCAATTTACTATTAGTTTGCTTCATACAAAAAATATAGCACATACGATATATTTTGCGCATAACAGTGTTTTTATATAATATTTCACCACAGCGGCACTTTTTCTGTCGATTTTAAGAAAAGGTGAAATTTAAGTAACTCCGTTTATTTATAAAATTTTCTAGTTTTGTACATGAATGGTTACACATTATCCTTGTTAATTAGTCATGAATCATAATTTATAAAAAAATCTGTTGTGACATATTCATTTTAATCTATATGTATGTATCTATACTTTTCGACTTTTTTCAAACTAATCAATGTTATTCAATAATTATAAAATAAAACATCATTGTTAAATTAAATGCCATCATATACACAATTAAAAAACAGATATTCTCATTGAAAATCAAATGTACCTAATGTGTGAAAAGTAAATTAAAAATTAACAAACGGCCGACTAAAAATCATGTAGTTTACATGATATATGATTTATACTATACTATCGTATAGTATAAAAATAGAAAGTGTATAATACAGGAATAATCCCTATAATATTTTTTTAAAGAATCTCAGTTGAAATCTTTGATTTCAAATTAGTTATTGGCAAGAAAATCAATAATTTTATTTTTTTTTTTTTTAAAGTAGTGGTTTAATGTGATATTACTTGAACACTTTATACTCAGATAAACATGACAAGATCAACACTTACGGTTATTTGTGATTATGTATCTAATACTTGCATAACATTTTATGAACATTCGGGCACCTTATAAAGACGCTACAAAGTTCATTTTTAGGGGATTTTGTATAAGACATTTTTATATAATTAAAAAAAAAAATGAAAATCCAACAATTTAAAAATATTTTGAAAGCAATTTTAAAATAGCCTAGTGTCAATACCATTTTTTATTGATATGTAATAATTACTATATTTATTTAAAAAAATCATGTTTACGCATTTCTCATTTTTATTGTCTTCAAATCTATCGTAGAAAGATGAAAACCAAAAACAAATTGAAAATGAAAATTGATAGATTTTTTTAAAAATGAATAGTTATTTATACGTTTTGAAAAATTTATTTAATTGTATTAACAATGTTTATAAAACGTGTAAAAAATCATATATAAAAAAATCTGTTAGAAAATAATGTTAGATATAATTTCTTTTTTGTTCCGTATTTTTAATACGTTTGTAAGTTAGCAAAAATGAGAAATTGAAATACGAGTAATTTTAGGTACTGGAGACGACTATGCAATAAAAATGGTAAAAATAAAACAGTAACAATTTATAGTATTTTACACATATATAAAATATGTAAACAATTCGGCATTTCTAAGATATTGAATATCATTAAACATGGTTTTAAAAAATATTTAAAACACTACAGAGCTCGACGAGAAACACATATTATTATTGTTATATACTAGTGTAAGACAAATTTTGAGTGGCGTTTACACATAATAATAGAGCATGAACACTCGTAAAATATGTGTAGGTATACGAGTGAAGCGCATAGCATACATTAGAGAACAATTCGGTAACAAAATAACGAGGCACCAACGGCGACCATTATAGAAGTCTACAGTTGAGTAAATCGGTCTAAATAATCTGCTGTACGTTGCTATTATATGAACTATACCCGGTTATGCACACTCCTGTACCTCGTTTTTTTAATCCTAAACAAACCTAACCTAACTTCAAAATTCTATCTTCAGTAATATTACTATACCATAATCGCAGTCAGACATTTACGAAACTGCAACGTATACACCAGGTCTGGGGAAAACATCCTTCAGTCGGTGTTCTAAGTTTATATTAAAATCTCAACAAAATTTACATGAATTTACACAAAGGTACACATTTATCTACAAGAATGATTTAGGACTTGAGAAACTTTTGTCAAATCCTTAATTTCATGAATATACAAGAAAACTTTTTTTTTGAACGTCCTGTCAGATGTTTTCTATTTTCGGAATAAAATTAAAATAATAACCATATTACATACAGGTACCGTGTACATTGAAAGAATAACGACGAATTTTTTATTAACAGACTGACATTAGCATTTCTTGTATATTTTGTCAACATTCAAACGTTTTAAATATACAAAATTAAAAAAACAAATTAAATTATTTAATTTGGACATCATTTAAAATGTATCCTATATACAAATTCTTATATCATATACGTATAGACTTAGTATAAAAAGGTTCCGAATAGCATTTTTTTGTCGAAATTACTTTCTACAAGAATCTCCTTAAAAAATTTAAAGCGCAATTATGTATTGAAAAATTGAATCTCTAAAATCTTATAATATTGAATAATGTATACGGAAGTAAAAGTTCTAACTTATTCAAATTCAGAACCTCATTAATTCTAAGCGTTAAATAGAACAAAATTATATCATGAATTTTGTTAGTATGATAAGTTCTATTCGATAAAAATAACTAATACAAAATATGAATAAGTATCATTTCGCTTATGCATTACCATTGAAAAAGTTCTATATAATATTAATTTTACTTTTGTTAGTATGATTAAAAGGATTACTATATAACTTTTTCATAACATCAATATATGTATTGTGTGTGTTTTAATAAATTGATTAATGGTTATACAATTTAACTAGTATTTGATACCGTTTATATTTAGCTTATCAAATATATTTCAATAGAATAAGTAATGGTGACTGTTAATAATTTATATGGTTGAGAAGAGCACCATTCACACACTAATCTCAAATTTCCGACACCCTATGTTTTATTTATATGTTTTGAATTCTGGACGCCATCATTATTTTTTGGCTAATGGAACCTTTTATGAATTTTCCAGCATTAGTTTACCGTAAATAAATATAACAATTTGGAGTGTATGGTATATAAATATAAACAATTTCTTTCGTTCTAATCATTATATTTACAATATTGTCTATAATTCACTCATTTTATACATTTTTATAGATATAATTCCTAATTGATCCTAGTTATATATTACAAGTAGGTATTGCAATTATCAGGAATTGAAACCGTAAAAAATATTTCGGTTTTGATTTCGATTTCGATTACTGATTTTACTTTTTTTTCGGTTTCGATTTCGATTTAAAATACCAGTTTCAAAATATTTCAATTTTGGTTTTGACTTTGTATACCGGTATTTTATATTTTCGATTTTGATTTCGATTTGAAATAATGATTTCAAAAAATTTGGTTTTCGATTTTGACTTTGTATATCGATATTTTACATTTTCGATTTTGATTTTGTAAAAGTTTTATCCGGTATATGATACCGTTTTCGATACCGGTTTCAAGCCCTGGTAATTATTGAAACAATTTATAATATTTAAAATTGCCTTTTTTTCTTGTTGAGTATTAGAATTTTTCCGTGACTGGTGAATTTTTTTTTGTTATATTTGGAATATTTCTATATTCTACCAACTGAGGATGATGTCTGCTCACTTGGTTCGCTACTCCATATATTGTGTTACTTGAATTTTTACACATTACCCCAATCTCGTCAGGAATTGGTTTATTATTTTAAGTATTGTATGTAACTTAATTGAACTAATACAAAACTTATTCTAAATTTTTTTTTTATTATTTTAGCGAAAACACCTTCTTGTACTCACTACTATAAAATCATCATCATAACCTTACATTTATAAGTAGATAATTAATACTATAAGGTACTATAATTATATTCCTAAACGTGTTGACAAATGTTCTGCGTAACAATTGTTCACCCTAATGACATTGGGTGATATTATTAATTCACTACAAAGTGAATAAGTTATATGAATGTTCAAACCTTGAAAACGCTTAACTAAATAATTTTAAAAAAATGAGATGGAACTCACATATTGAAATATAAATATTAAAAAGGCATCTAAATTCATATGGTGGAAGTTAGTACCTATATCGTCACTTCGGTACTCGAATAGTATAGTGTATTATTATTATTTAAAATTGCAAAGCAAAATCAATAAAAAATAAAACATTATATTCAAAAGATGATTTTGAGCAAATTTCATAATAATTATATATTTAATTAAAAAATAGGTAACCATGATAATTTTATTAGATTCTAAGCGCAACTTGGAGCAGATAAATGAAAACATATTTATTAATTTCTTGCACCATGCTTTGCTCATTAAAAAGATTATTTTTACGTTTAATCGATTTTTCAGTTATTTTTCTAATGATAAGATCTACCCGTTATTTGGATCAATTCTTTTTTAGATTTATGCCTATTTCCAGTACGATAAATCTGCGGTATCAATTATTTCACGAATTATTACTATCTATACGTTTAAATATACCCAAGTTACAAATTATTATTTAATTAACCTTGAGTAAATATTTTTTTTAAATGCTAAAAAAAAATATATAAATATATTAAATATTACTTATTGATTTAAAATATTTTATATATTAATATTAAAAATATATCCTAAACATTAAATAAATATTGAATGAACCGAAATTATATATTTATTCGACATTTATCAATTAATATTTAATAAACATTAGATTATAAGTGTTAAAAAGTCCAAAAAAAACTTATAATTTCTGTGCAACAATTTTCGATTAGACCTGGTTTAAACCTGAGACTTTTTTCCTCAAACTACATATTCACTACCTATCAGTACACCTATCGGGGAATATTTTTCAGTCGAAACTCTAGACATATAATTACAGTACATAGTAAATAATATATTCGGTGGTTACAGAATATCTGATCAATCTAAACGGGAAATAGATCCAATGTGGGATTAAAGAAATAAGGAAAAATTCCTGAATATTCCTTTAATAACATCGACTACCGGTAAAAAATAATTTTTTTTTTAATTTGACCTTTAAGGGGTGGTCAATTATTCTATGATAACTATTTATCATAAAAAGTTGACAATTAAAAAAAACATTCCTTTAATAACATAGATACACGCATAGAAGGGATATCTTGAAATTCGACCTTTAAGGTGGAAAAGGGGAGGGGAGGTAAATTATATTTCAACGCTTAGCCCAAACTACTTGTCATAGAAAGTTGAAATTTTCAGAAAAGAATCATTTAATTACATAGATACAGGTACAGAAGGGATTTCTTGAAATTAGACCTTTAAGGGGAAAATAAGAGGGGAGATAGATTATTATTCAACGCCTAGACCAAACTACTTGTCATAGAAAGTTGATATTTTCAAAAAATAATCTTTTAATGACAATGATACATTAATTTACAAAAGGTTTTTAAAAAGTATATAACGTATAATAATATTAAGTAAATTACAATTCTATTAAAATTTTTTGACTAATTTATTTTGGAATTAAAAGGAAACAATCAGTTTATTTCATTCTCTGTTGAGTTTATACTTCTCAAAGTTAAAAAGTTCAGAACATAACACAGTTATACTAATGGACTACATTCCTCACTTTGTGCAAAATCTACATTTTTGAGAAAATTCATTATGTACTTTTTAACCAGAAAGTAATAATGTTGAATTATATCAATAGACAAAATAGGCTATTTAGACAATGTACCTATATTAACAAAAATAAGGTTAAGTAGGAGTAACGGAGCAACCTGATCACCCTCTCTTATATTATACATTGCTTTTTACGTATTTCATGTGCTTAGAAACAAAAATGTCTAAATCACTCATTTTTTAGAAAGTACTATTATACCTTTTTTATTAGCTATTCATTTCGAGATTATATTATGGTGAATCATAATTATTCAATGAGTAATAAAGGTTCTTAATTTGCACAAATCATAAAGTCAGGATATTGATACTCTCTGAGTAGACATTTTTAGTTCTGTAAATAAAAAAAAAAATAAATTATAAGGTATATTACTTAATTTCCTAAACATATATATCTGAATATTTGTATATTGTTCATAGGTTTAGTTTCAACTGACAAAGTCCAGATTTATACAGTTATACTCGGAAATCTAGTTTTTAATTTCCTACTCAAATAGTCAATGAAATAAATACCATCAAAAAATGAATTGTCATAAAGTCATAAAACTTCAAAAATGCTTTATACATACATATTAAGATACCAAGTTAGAATCTTTTGCACGTTATGAGTCCACGATTTATCAGCACAATCTATTTTTAGTTGAACCGACAATCATACTATTGACGGGAATAAGTATACCTATATATCAACGTTCGAAGGGGTGATGACAGTATAGTAACGAATGACGGGAAGACGCCGGGCCCGACCCTTGTTAAAATAACTCAACAGGAGAGAAGCACTTGACCCAGACTGTGGTTGCCGTTAAGCCGGCCATCTCTTTTTTCAATGCTTTTTTTTTACATTTTTATAGTTATATCCATTTGATTGACAACCAAAAGCCGCGCCCGCAATTATTGCCCCCTCATGTCAAAAATTTATATAATACGTACCTATACATAATATATATATATATATATATACATTGATAATAAACATGTTGCTTTTCCGTCTCATGTCAAAGGTGTAAATTATTTCAAACGTTTTGGAGTCAAGTTATAAACGTTTAAATTCGTTATCTTTTCAGACCATGTAATTATTACTTATATTCATTTACATTTACTTTTTGTACGGAACTTACATTAAAATGTATTATAACTCGGAAGAATTATTTTTATTTATGGTTTTTAAATTTGTTATGGACTAGGCGGTTTTGAAAACTAAATTAATTAATTTAAAAAAATATATAACGACTTACAATGTATTCAAACGTTCTAAATCTATTCGAATATGATAACATTTAAAAAATTACTTCGCTTGTCAATTTTATATTAATTGTTTTTATAAATTATATTTGTGTATGCCAACTATTCTCAAAACTATTCAAAGCAATATTACTTTTTTTTATATATATTATTATTCAGTTACCTTTAAACATATATATATATATATATATCTCAGATATCTCTTATTTTGATAGAATAAAATTAAATTATAGAAAATGAGTTACATCAATCTTGAGTAACTTAAATGTACAGAACTTCTAAGTTATTTCTAATTAAACTTCTCTAAAATGAACGATCCGAGTATACGGAATTCAGAACCTCAAATATTATGTATAATTTACTCAAAGCAAAAGCATCTTTTTTTTTAGAACATTTTTATTGTGTAACAGAAATTTCTTATTATACATTATGCTTAACTAATTTTTCATTCAATCTCAGAAACTAAAATGATAACAAACGTTATCTTAAATAGTAAAATTCTGAGAAAGGGATGCAAGGATAGACATTAGAGGTACTTGGACTCCTGGGACTTAATTATATACATTTATTTATGTAGTAGGTATTTATAACATATTTATTCCACGCCCCCAGTTTTTTAATCAATTACTCTACTGTAATATAATATAATATGATATATTAAAAGTTACATTGTCTATCACTTTGGTTTCTATAAAATCTTGATACCTTTATAAAACGTCGAAATTTTATTAAAATAGTAAATTAGTTGAATAGTAAAATGTAAATTATAATTTTTTTTTTTTTTTTTTTGTAACAAAGTAATGTATATTTATATTGATTCAATGAATGTTGAAACACTGAATTTTTTATAACCATTATGAAAAAAAAAAAAAAAAAAAAAAATAGAAGCTCCCGGCTATTTGAAATATTTATACACAGACATTAACACAGTATGCACGCCGCATGGAACCATAGGTTTTTCCGGTTATCAAAGTTCAAAAGTCATTATTGAATAAATAAAAAAAAACATCATAACATCATACTGCATACACCGGACACTAACCGGATATCGGATTCATTTTGTTTCGGTTACCTGCCCCCTCGGGGTCTCGGAAAATGCTCGGGAAAATAACAACAACGAGGAAAAAACTACCCACCGACCTTCACATATTCGACAACGTATTATATTATGCATATATCGCCGTTGAGATTACCATACACCATATACGTGGTATTAAGTATATACCCAAATATGGTGTCTGCGGTGTATCGCGAACCTTCCGGACGATCCAAAATTACATTAATAACTACACCCTAATGAGCATCGGTATACGCGTTGGTATACATAGGGTTGGTTGGATTTATTTTTATTTTTTATAAGCCGTTTACTGAAATTTGGCCTAGGGATGTTGTTGCGAGTTTTGTTACTTTCTTTTTTTAACATTATGTATCATTTTTCACTACAACGACCTCGAAAAACGGTAATCAGTGGAAACAAAAATCCAGTGGTACATATATTTTTTTTTTTATGTATAATGGGATTAAAAAAAAAAATAATAAAAATAGCGACCTGGATGATCCCTTGTCCGGTCGGTCCTCGATGTATATTTAATATACCGACGGCTTTGGATTGTACGGACATTAATACTTAAATCTCCACGGCAAGCATTAACTTTTCCTTTTTTTTGGAAGAGTACACCTCTTTTGCAATATATTGTTATAATATAATCATATTTCGTTCGCTAAATAACCCTGTAATATGGTGGCGGAGGTTTATCGTAAAAATGCAAATCAACGAGCCACTTTGGGGTTATAAAATTTTTGTTTTATTACTTTTTTGTTTTTGTGTTTATTGTGTGATGACTAAAATGGAGAACGTAAAGAATGACCGTAACGGTTTAATGTTTATTATATCAAATCATATTTTATTTTATTATTTAGTTTTTTAGATTTTTAACTGTAATAAGTAATAGCGCATATATTATAACAATGCATATAAATATTTTACACAATTTTTTTAATAGGAATATCCAAAATATATATGCTTATTGTAAATTAAATATGTATGTAAGACATTAAAAATACATTAATTGAAAATAATTCAATAATTATAAAATAAATGTAAATCATTATGTAGGTAATAGGTATATGTGTACCATTCATTGCCTTAGAAAGAAAAGGATGTTACGCAATATAAAAAATTTTTCTGGAGAAAATTTTAAAGATTAAAATTATATGTCTTCTAACAATAATCAATTAAATTACTATTGAAATTCCATAAGGTTCTACATTGAGAGAACGGTACACTCGTATTTCCTTTCTCTGTCCAAACAACTGACAACATAAGAAATATATGTCTGGCGTTGACTTCATTAATTATGATATTAGAGTAAATTTACCTACTATAAAATGTATTTACCAGATCACCATCTATGCTATAGTGTCATCGTTTTTCTGAAATTTTTGTTTCTTTAAGAGATATAACTGTTTATAAACTCAATAATTTAACTAAATATATTTCTCATTTCAATTGAAATTTCAGAAATAAAACGACGCTATGCATAGATGATAATCTCATCTATACATTTTGTAATAGGTCATTTTACTTTATTATAAGAAGTTACGAAATTTGAATACTAATGCTGAACGTATATCTTCTATATTGTAAGTTGATTCGACAGAGAAAACAAATGCTGGTATCATGTTAACAAAACCAAATTCTAAAATATCATTCACATCCTAATTGTTAGCCACGTTTTATAAACAAAATATTAAAATATAATGAATGAAAAGTTATCACTTTATCATTCAGAACAAACGAAATATGTTGTTAGATAGAAACTTTTAATTTTCAAATACTGTTTAAAATAAAATATTTTTATCTAAATAGTTTTTATTTTTAATGATCACTAATTGTGCATGAGTTAGAACTACTTTATAATCTCCATCTAGAATCTCAAAAAATAATAATTTGAATAGAAAAAAATTTAATATCAATCAACAAAAAACAATAAAATCGGTCTATGTAAAAACGTGATTTAGAACATTTTTATTCTGAGGCGACGCATTGTCAATAATTATTAAGTAGATACCTATCTTTATGTAAATTACTTAAGTATAATGAAATATTTTCAAATCTTATATTTATTATCCTCAAAATGTATTATTTTTTATAATTATGAATAAAAAATACCTATTTTCAAATTTAATAATATAAAAATAAATATAGATTCGATTGGGCGTGTCCAGATAGTTGGGAGAGAAAGCGATGGAGAAGAAGAAGAAATATAAATTCAATATCAGTAATTTAGGAATTTTTTTTGTGTAATTATTTAAAAAAGTGTTAAAAATAATATTCATAGTAATAATTTATTTTAATGTTATTATTATTAAATATGTTTTATTCATTATACAATTTATCAATTTCATATACATTTTTTGTTTTTGTAAAGATGACTCAAAATACGTTTAGTCGTATAAACGATAAATGCCTAAATAAAATTCTGTTTGTTAATAATTTATAATAAATATTAATTACCTATATTATAAGAAATCACGTGGAGTTTAATTTAAAAATTGAGTGTCATTTATAAACTGTTATTTTTTTTTTTTTACCTTACAATAATACAATATAAGTCTACATTCAATATATACTGAAAACGATCAAAAGCTCGTTTTAATTTATTAATACAAAAACAATCGCTGTATTACCTACATAATAGCAGTTCAATTAAAAACTACTAAATTATAATAAACACGAATTTTACACTCGAATTTATTGATATATCTATCTTTAAATTTGATGACATTTTAAATAACGTTATTTTTTTTGTCCCTTAAGCCTATTTAAATGTAAATCGGGTAATACCGAAACGTTCTTGTTGGACAAATAATGTTAGATTATCATCTGAAATTACCAACAAAGCGCCACTCATTTGGGTGGCGTACTAAAAATAAATTGCTAATTTCCAAATTGTTCAATAAAAGAAAAGAAAATAGGATATAAAATTAGAATATAAAGAATCTGAGAAAACATGTCAATACTTTTATACCTGTACATAATACATATTATTAATACGTATTATGTGTCAGCTTTTAAGGAAAATATAAAACTATAATTTTTAGATGTGAGTGACATCTTATGGTCTATGGAATAAAATATAACTCTCAATAACTTTTTATGTTTTAATAAAGGATATTTTTTATAAAATAACAGTAATACTCTTATTATTGTTAATTTTATTGATATAACAATATTAGTGGTTTAATTTACAAATCATTTATGATAAAGATGTTTTTTATTAAACTACTCTTAAATTAATAATATTTGCATAATATTATGATGTGATTTTTACAAAAATAAATGCATAAATATAAATATAACTTTATTCTCTAAAAACGGTACAATTAATACTTTTTTTTATAAAAATAAATAAAAAAATAACATTCATATTTATTAAACAAATAATAATATTTCCCTCAATGTATACGTACATTTCTTTTGACGAGCAAAATATATTTTTATGATGGACAAAGTACTTTTAAAAAACAAATTTTAAATATCTTTATTTCCATAAAGATGAAATCACTGACCTACTTTTATTAATTTATATAATTACAGTTATTTTGTTTACTCAAATCATAACATCTGTTTTACATGTATTCATTTTACGCATATAACTATTAATTTATAGTAGGGTATTTTGCTTAAACAATAAAAAATAAACCTTTGGTAATAAAATCAACCAAAAAGTTTATAAATAATAAATTTAGATCTTATTTATTTTAAATTAGATTATTATTACTTTTTTATGTATCTACGTATAAAATATCAATTATTCTCATGAAATTGCATGCTTCTCTATTTAAATTATGTAAATCTGAACGAATCTCGAATATATAAAAGGTACTTTTCACTCGTTTAAAGTCAATTTTAACTTTATGAACTTATAAATAAATATACAGTGCACATTAAAACATTTTACAGTCAAATGTAATGCTGCTGGAAATATATTATTAAAAAAATTATCAAAATTCAATCAAATATTTAAAGGAAAGATACAAATGGAATGAGTTAAAGTACGAGAATTATATGAATAGAAATAAAATGTATGGATTTATTTATATTTTACCAATAAATTGATTTATTTTTAATATTACTGTGTTTATTCCCAAAGTCATAATATTATACACTATTATTTTGCGTATACGTATTTCAACAACTAAGTTTTACGCCAGCGCGTACCAAAAAATCATAAAGATGACAACTAAATTGTTTTGAAATATGTATACGCGAAACACAAATGTATAATATTGTGACTCTGGGTATATAATATAATAATATTAAAAATAAATCAATTTATTTGTAAAGTACAGATAAATCCATTTTTCCATTTCTATTCTTGTCATTTTTGTACTTTAACTCATTCCATTTGTATCTTTCTTTATTTTTGTATTTAATTAATTTCTTATCTAAAATGCAAGTTAAATGGATTTTCCATTAAAAACAACATATATAACCCAACAAATACCCGAGATTTTCGAACAATTAATCTTAGTTCATTAGATTTGATTATTCGTATTATATTATGTGATCACTTTTAACTGGAATTTAATTTAAAATTCGTTCTAAAACATATACAGTACCTATGAACTGCACACAAAAAAGTATTTCTTGTAAATGGTCACAAATATTTTATAATAAATATTTTCAATGAGAATGCAGTTTATAATAATAAACCAGCTTCTTTAATCACTATAATAAAAATGTTTTCATGGGTCATCATTGCTAAACAATTTAAATAATGTCTTAATGTAGATCCATTCTCATTTTCATAAAATAACATTAAAATAATTTTTACTTCTCATTTAAAATATCAAGTAAAAGTTGAAAATCCGATTTTAAATGTATCCACATGCTAAAGACGATGCACACATTCTGATATGTATGTTTATGGAATATTCATTTTATTTTCAAGAAATAAATATATTTAAGAAATTTGTCTCTTTCACGGTTTTTCTTCAATGGTTGAATTAAAAAATATAACCATTATTTATAGTTACTATATTGTTATCAAGATATTAATTATATGAATGGTGTGGCATTGTAAAGTTGAAAAATATATTCGATTTTCAAGAACTTTCTCCTTGAAACCTCGTACTAAGTTCACAAACGAAAGTACTTTAATATTGAATTGAGTTTTAGAATAATACCAATATATACCATTCCAAAAATGTTTTTGTTTTATTCTCGAAATGTAAATTATTCACAAACTATTTAGGTACTCATAATAATATTGCGAACACGTTAATATATTGTCTTAAATATACAAAATAAACAAATAATTAATTTTAGTATCTATCTTTATTATATAAATAATATAATATTAGTATATTATAAGAATAATAAAATCATAGTGTATTAAGTTCCTAAATATAAGTTTAGACAATTTATATATTTTAGTTGTGTCCATCCATCTGTAGAGAATGAATAAATTATGAAAATTAAAAAACGGAACAACGATAAAAAGAGTCAATCGTAATAATTATAAAAAATTTTAATTACATTAAACGTATTACCATCTGGGAACTCATTTGGTTTACATCGGTGATAAATCCATTTCCAAACGAGATCCAATTTGGCTTCTCCTAGACACCTTAGTAGTTACCACAAGGCAGAGAGTCTAGACCCCCAGGATAATATGAATATTATGAATATTATTGGGAAAGACTAATATCATATTGTTATTACATACTATGATTTTTGAGTATAGCGCTATAATTTTTGAAAATTTATTTGAACATAATCTTAAAAACAAACCATATAAATGCTGAGTGATGATGTACATTTTCATGAATATTTTCAAAAAGTAGGAAATTTTGAAAATTTTGAAAACAAGTGTATTCTATTTATTAAATACTTTATTATTACTTAATTTTAGTTAAATAATAACTAAAGTACAAATATTTTAAATTAAACTTCAATTTTAATAACATACATAATATATATATATATATATATATATATATATATTTATGTATTATTAAGTTTAAACAATTTAAACAAATTATTCCGGAAATAAATATACAATTGTTATGATTGATGTGATCATTGATCACAAATAGTAAAATATAAATAGAAAATTATCTAAACATTCATAGAACCATATATAACAAAATACATTTTTTAATATATTAAAATCAAAATTTTCAAGTTTTTAATGGCCATTAAAGCTTTAGTGAAAAAAAATATTTCAATTGAAAATGTTCAAGCTTACATCTCTAGTGTGCATGATAACTCTCATTCCACACTATCTCTAAAAACACCACTACACTCCCTACACTATATGATAATTATACATATAAGTTATAACCGTGGTATATTCATATTTTTATTATCAATGTACAATAAGTAAATAGTTATTAAATACGTATAAAAAGTTTTCCATTGATCTAGCCGGTACTAAATAACCCTTTCCTGTAAGAGAAATAGACGCGCAACATAATTAGGCGTGTCTAAAAAAAAAAAAATGTTTATGATTTTAATTTTTTTTTAATTTTGACTTTTAGCAGTATACCCATCGTTTCCACTATTTTAGTATGATTGTACATAAAATAGGTACATATTAGATATTAATTTAATCTATATACAGTTTGGTAAGTAATAACTTACACATGACAAAAACAAACTACCTACCAACAAAGAGACGAGAACCAGACACTCAGCAAAGTCTCAACGCTATGTAAATATCAATTATTTAGACGTTAATTTGATGTACAAACTCATATAATAGTCACGCAATCTTATATATTTGTATCTATTTGAATTTAATTACTCTTCACTATATACTGGCACGTTAGACAGTTGATTTAGTGTGTAAAGTAATATGAATATTCATGCAAGCTATCATTAAATTGTTGCTGAAGAAGTAAAATGTTTGACAAATTCAAAGGTTCTTCAAATATTTATGTCTTGTAACTATCAAACTATATGTAAAGATATACTAATTGTTTTGTTAACTTTATTATATAATTTTAATATAAACATGAATAATCAATATTATGGAGATTCTCTATGTATTTCATAGTTCAATAAATACCATTTCGTGTTTATAGATTTTTATAAGTTATAAGTTAAGTTCTTGTATATCAACTTACTCTATATTGTAAATTTTATTTATTACAAAATAGATTTATTAACAGTTTAATATAAAAAATGAAATTTCATATTTATTAAAAAAGTATAGTCACGAAAAATTATTTATTTTGAAATGTAATGACTAAACAGAAGAAAAATAAAGGAATTATCTATTATAATAGTGTACTTAAGGAATATTTTCAAATTAATTATTAAAAACAATATGCAATCATTATAATAACAGGTCAAATTATGAACAGGTATTACATATTTTGATTTTTGAATACATTTAGGTATATCAATTAATAATGCTTAAAGTGCTCTAAGGCTTAAACCACAGTTGCTATAAATTGATGAGTTCTCGTTTTAATACTCCGTGTGAAGTCAACTAGAAAAGGTAACCCTGTTCGATGATAACAGACCCATAAACCATACACTAATCAGTTATTAACACCGTGTACATTCACTCTCAACTACCTAAACATTAACTTATTTATGGGCCAAGACGTATTTTTATCTATTGAATCTGGTTATTTAGTAAATTATGAATTATCAATTTAAAATAAAAATTTTGAATTTTATCAATTAACAGGCATTTTACAATTTATAGATATTAATTTGAAAATTTTATGTGCACCTACTATATGTCACAATGAACACTGATTCATAATATATTTTATTTAAAACTAAGTTAAAAATATAGGTGTAAGTGACTGTATTTTTATATTATTTATATATTATTTTATCCACTTACAGTTTTTATATAATAGTAGTAAATGTTTGACATTTATTTATTTATTATTATTTATATATTTATTTCAGGGACTAGAGAATGTTTTTTAAAGATTCTGTTTCCTGCCTCAGTTAATATACAGAGTAGGTATTTAATTGGTTACAATAAATAATTTAAAATAGTTTCATATAATGATAAAAGTATTTAAAAAAATCTATTCGCTACGACTCGTGATGAAACTCTAAATGAAATAGAAATAAAATAGATAGAAAAAATATTGAGTATAACAAGCACGAACTTTACACTTAATCATATAGTAGAATATTTTACAAACCTAATAAATAACGCAGTTGAAAAATAATAATCGGAAAAAAACACATAATATCCCGAACCTCAAGTAACATAGTAAAATCAAAACATTAAAATAGTCATAAAAAAAAAAAAAAAAAAAAAAACACTGCAATCAACAATATAAATAATAAAAAATAAAAAATATTAGTCAAATCTATAGATATTGGCATTTTTATTGATTATAAAAAACTCAGTTAAAACAAAGTATTTATTAAAAAAAAAATTAAAACTCATTCATGATAAGAATTTACTTCCAAATTAAACTTAGCTGTCGATCTTTCCAGTGTTTGAAATAAAATTAAATCTCTAAAGCGAAATAATCTTATTAAAATATTAATAATGAAACTAAAATAACTACACAACCATATGAAATATCAAAACGATTCGGTGAATATTTTCAAAAAAAAATCCTATAACTCAAATTATAACATATAGCTAGAATTATGGATAAAAATTAATTTCTGAAAATATTCAATTGTGCTCCAAAGTAAACTGAAATGACAACATACAAGTCAACTCAAAGACAATATTTTAATTAACGAATTACTATATGCTCTAACGATATAATAAAGTAAATATTCTGGACAATATCCCATATATCTAATGCCTATAGGTATATTGCGATACTATCGATACTCGTAAAATATCGATACTTTCTTTTAATCTAAAAAAAGTATCGATATTTTCTTTTAACAAGTGTTTTTTTTTTTTTTTTTTTTTTTTTTTTTATCTAAACTATATTTTTATAATTTACTCGAATCGAAAAACATGTGTACTTTTATGGGATATAATGAAAATTATAATTTTATTTCATAATTATGTAAGAGTTTATCACTAATTTCAATAATTGAACTATTGACATTTTTTATTTTTGTTTTGCTGATTTTCGATTTTTCGATATTATAGTAAAAATCAATACTTTCTTTTAATATTTTGATGGTATTAATATTGCATTTCGATTAAATGCCAAGTAAAAGTATCGATACTTCTCTTTCAATATAACATCTCTATGGTCATATCTATTAATACACCATCTATCACCAAACGGTAAAACATTTATATGTCACTCATACAGTCATACAACGTTATATGTAAAAATAATTATATTTCAAAAAATTTAAGAAATAGCCAAATAAAGGTTGATCAGTGATTTTAGTGATCATGATGCGTTTTTCGACGTTCGAGGTACCCTGTTCGATTCCCAGATAGTAAATGGTGTAGCCAACGAGATTTTTCTCGTCTGTGGCATCTCTATCATTATTATTATCTATTATTAAGCTGAGTTTGCACTAGGCGTGTGCCACGATCGTGTTTCACGACCGTGGTAGTTGTGACTCATGAGCGTGGTTTCAAAAAACATCATATGAATCGTGAAGACGTTTACACGTACACGTCATGAACATGATTTTTGTTCAGTAGAGATGGAATCGTTATTAGTGACGGAAGTATATGCTACTTTGTGTGATGTATTGGCTAAGCAACTAAAACAGCGATTGATAGAAAGTAATAGGTTGAACGAAAAAATAAATAATTAAATATAATTTAAGCTTTTTATTTGAAATTTAAATTTAAAAATCATTTAACTTTTAACTATAAATTCAATATAATTTATTATTGAAAATATATAATTTTTTATTTATATTATATGATAAATGAAATAGTATATATTATATAATAACTTAAATATACGTAGACTGCTGTACCTATACACCACAATTGTGCTTTCACGACTGAAATCCAACAGGGTTTGATTTTGCACAAACCATTCGTGGCAGTTCGTAAACAATAATATCACGGTCATGAAGTACGAATTGTCTGTTTACACAATCCGTAAGCCACGCTTCTAGAACCCACGATCGTGGATCACGCCTAGTGTAAACTCAGCTTTAAAAAAACACCAAACTGACAATTTTTCAATGAAAAACTTGCATTAGAATTTTGAATTTTTATCAACTTACAAACATGTTAAAAAACAAAAAACAAATTTTAGCTATCAACATTATCTAGCGACTGATGGAGCCGATTTTTGAGATATGCATTTTTACACTTTTTATGAGCAGTTAAAATATCGATTTTTTTAAATCTTTTGATATTATATTATTATTTTTATTGAAAATATATTAACTAAAAAACTAAAAAAAAATTGAATTTTCATTTAAAAATAAAATTACCAGTTCTTTGAAAATATTAACATGAGTTCCAGTTAGGTTTCAGATGAAAATATTATTAAGGTTATTAGGTTCCGGAATCGGTTTTTTCAAGTTCAATTTATAGACTTTGAGTTTTGTATTTATTGACTGTAATCATTCATAACACGTACATTTCACTAGCCTTGTACAATTTGAAATTTTTTCTTCATTGACTGTGAACGGTAATGAAAAAATAGTTATTTTAGTTATTATTTATTAAAAATCAATTATTTTTGTATATTACATTCTGAGTATATTATTGACAACTGGTTATATAACTAATGCAAGTATGTATAGGTATAGCAGAGTAGGTAATAAGGAATTCTATAATAAAAGCACCTACCTATTTAAATATATTCAAATACTTTTTATAATTTTTGAAATATTTAAATACAGTTATTATAAATATATTATAATATTCATGTAGGCACACAAGTGTTCAAGGAGCTCTATATAGGCAATTACGAGGTACATAAAAAATTAATTATATTAATTATATTATTATATTATAAATATATTTTAATTTATAAGTTTTAAGTGCTTTTATGTAAGTATCTTTTTTTTTTGTTGTTGTATTTTTATTCAGTTATTTAATTTTACAAAATAAACTCATTTTGAATTTCTTAATATTTTATCAACATGAAAATATCATAAAATTATGAAAAAAAAATTGATAATAAACAATATAATCAGTGCCATACTGGCATATTTAGTATATTATTTACAAGTAAGTACCAATGTATGTATTCATGTTAATTCCAGGAATATTTGCGTAGAAAGAAATGAGAAAATACACGTATTTGTTGTCAGGGGGGGGGGAGGGCTGGTGAAATAATAGCATTTTAAAAACGGAAAGGGCAACTAGGGAAATGATCAGATCAGTTTGAAATATGTCATACGAATTCATGCTAATTCCGTGCTAAATATTGGCATCGAAAAAACAATACTTCATGGTGGGGAGGTGCGTTTTTTCAGCCCCTTCACGCATTTTTTAAATTTTATGCTAATTCCATGCTAATTATTGGAAAAGAAAAAATTTCAAATTTTATAAATGGGGGGGGGTCGGTGAAACGTATGTATTAATCACTAGATAATAATTAATAATTAAAATTATTTTTTGTAATATGATAATTAATTTAGTTACCTAAACAATAATATTCTGTATATAATAAAATTACATTATATTGCATTGTACATTTGTCTAGAATTTGAACTATTTGAACCTTAAATTCTTACGTACTATAAAAATACGATTCCTTTCTATGCTATTAAATTTACCTCTGAGTTTGTATTCATATAAGTCACGTACTTCAATAGCCGGAAATATATGTGCATCGTTAAAACATAATAATATCTAACTTTGTGTAATTTAAAGATGCTGGATGGTTACTTCCCTCGTGACTGGGTATTTCTTTCGAGAATATTTTTATTTATAACCGGTATAACGTAGACGTGCGTCATAATTTAATATCTACTATAGTAGGTAACCTTCAAATTATCGTAATAACTTGATACAAAAATGTATAATATATTATTAACTGGTAAAAATGAAGAGGTAGCTGAACTTACAGTTCGAAAAAAATTAATTTGGATGATTTTCAAAAGACATAATATTTATCGTGAATATTGTTTGTTACACATATTATTTTTCATTTTAATAAATATTTATAGAAATATGTATATAATAAAATAAAATTATAAATAATTTAATAAATTTTATTATAATCGTTATTATTATAATGATAATAACGAAATATGTCTTTTGAAAATTATATTATTTACGTATATTTTGTTATATAGGCATTATAAGTGAACAATATATAAATAATTACGTAATTTTACGGATAAAAATGTTATTGGAAACATTTTTTGACGTGATTTTGTATTTGCGTAAAAAATATTCTATTTTCATCTTATGTACAAGATTATTTGCATACTAATTATACTAATTAGTTAAAAGACAATGATTTGATATTAATAAATTATATAACTATAGTATGTTGAAATTTTCGTATACATAAGTATTATTTTGTTGATCTATGAATATATCTTGTTAAGTTATTTTTGTCACCGATCGTTTTCGAAAATCTCAAAAATACGATGAATAGTACTTGATGTAAAACTAATCATGTCTAAAAAAATATAAAAGTCATAAGATGTCTTATACAAGCATTATCGAAATTGCCAGACGTGAACTAAACGAATCGTTTTCTTTATTTCTTTTTTTTCCCAAATACATTTCACTTGATTATTTTTGAACTGTTAGCAAATAAAAAAGCAACAAAATTGATGAAAAGTAAACTTAAACATCCTATCAAACAAAATCCCCATAAAACTAAAAAGAACTACCGAAAAATTCATATTTAAATTAGGTACTCATAATGCTATGCAATTTTAATAATTCTCTGATGAGAAAAATAGGTTAATTTTTAATCAACTCTAAAATAAATTCTAATAAAAAGATCGAACGGTGTGTGTGAAGAGTGTGTTTTTGCGTAAAACAATAATATTATTAGTTTGTTTAATAGTGAAATAAATGTCATATAGATAATGTTTATTATATTAGAAATAGACAAAAATGAAGTTCAATTATCTATTTTATGGTTAAATCATACTATCAAATCCAAGAATAATAATAACGAATAATTGGTTCTAATGGAAAATTTTTGTGGGAATATGATCTCAAAAATCTAATTTTAAAAACTGCAGTTCACTGTTGACAATATATGAACAAATTTTTAATGTAATCATTTACAACTAAAACCTGAAATGTTAAGTTTTTTAGGTACTTACATGAAGTACATTTTTTTAAATTTAGTACAAAAATGTTTTTTATTTTTTTTCCAAGTAAAATTATTATTTTTTTAGAGATAAGAAAAAGTAGTTTAATTTAATGTAGTATGTAATATACTTTTGTTTTATTGTATGAAAAATTTTCTGATTTAATATTCGAATAATATCAACAGCGTCTGCTGTTCCCAAATCCCAAATCGTGACGATCACAAATAATTAGAAATTATTTAAATTTGTATGTAAATATTCGTATTAAAATTTTTATTGTCATATTATAATGGTTATTATTAATAAATAAAATGACATTTTCAAGATTTAGATATTAATAAAATTTTCGTTGTATTTACATCGGGGTAAATGAATTTGTTCAGCTCGTAAAATTAGGTTCAGAAAATTATACATGATCTTAGCAGTTAGCCATTTATAAATATTATTTTCTCAAATCTGCACAAGGTATATTTCGTTATACCATTATGGATAATGCCAACATCATAAAATATTAATAAATATTGGTTAAGTGTATTTGGCATCGGATATTGGTATTTCGACATGGAAAATATGCTATATTAAGTCTTGCATCATAATCATGCATATACGATGATATAATGTGTTTATGTGATATACACTTACATTTTAATACAATGAGATACGTTTGTATATTACACCGATCGTTAAAACGCACATTGTTTTACATAATCACGGTAATATTATTATTATTATTATTATTATTATTATTATGGAAAACCAAACAAACCTCCTTTTTGGCCACGTTCCATTCGTATAAGATCAGTTCCCTCTTTGCGCCACGTGATGTTGGGCGCGGGCGATCCTGAAGCCGCGCACCTCAACGACACGTTGCTGCCTTCCCGGACGTTCATGTCAGTGCTCGTAGGATAGTCCAAAATATCCGGAGGTACTGGAAAAACAACATAATTAATTCGTAAATATCATTAGAATGTATAAATACGTTGATTCCGATGCAAAATAAATGCTGTAGAAAAAAATGAAAAAAATACAACTATGGTCGATATGCTAAAAAATATGACATTTATTAAATACGTCTATAGTTTGATGAAAATTACGAAAATTTCCGTTCAATACTAATTACAAATTATACAGGTAGAATTAATTTATCATCAAAATAACTCTTTTGGAAACGTATTTTTATTAATATAATATACTATAACTGTTATAACTGTTATAAATATTCAACTGCACTATGCGTATGTCAAACAGTATTAAAACTTTGAGGTTGGTGGCCGATATTGTGCAAGTTGCGTTGCGAACAAATGACATGTCAACGCGTGATAACCGTTTATTTATAATTGACCAAGAAAATACATTATTATACAATATTGTCGTAGACGAATCATGTGCTAAATACGTCATACTTATTATTATGCACAATTTAGACGAGTAGTTTTCCTGACATTTCTCACAATATGAGTGTTTTTTTAATTTTTCAAAATATATAATTTCGTAAACTTGTTAATATATCTAATGATAAACAAAAAGTTACTTAATAAGTATTATATTGTTTTAAATAAATTTAGTTAATATATATATATATATATATCGATTTCTTATGTGACACCAAAAACAACTTATTTTTATGAAAACAAAATGTATAAATATGTAACTAATAACTTCTATATTATTAAATTTAATTGATCGTGTTAGTGTATTACTTAATTTAGAAATATTTAACTTTTAATTTTTCAAAAAACACCTCACAAATTTGTCCCGGGTTCGCTCCTGCTTTTATTTATAGGTACCTGTACAACTGACAAGTTTATATAAACATAATACATAAAACATTTTCAATTAAGCATATAAAAAATAATTATACAACGAACAAATTAATTATTCTAATATAAATGAAAATAAATAATAGAATCAAGTCCGTGAAGTTTATAAAGGAATATCGTATAAAAACATATTATAAACAATCTCGTAATAATATTTATAATAAATAAAATGTAGACACAAAGTTAAACTTAAATGATTCAGAACAAAATAAAAAAGAGAATACGATCAAAGTTATTAAAATAATAAGATATCAAAACTATAGTAACTGTATAGCAAATTTATAATTGGTATTACGGGAATCGCATAGAGTAATCACAGTGCTCGGCGGCCAACAGCTTGGTCGATAAAACGCATGTGCAGCTATTATTTCGTTACACGGAAATTATTTAACTGGAAACCCTAAAAATCGATATTATGTCTTCATCAATAGGAATGGATTTAGGGAGGGGATTACTCATTCCTTCACTCCTGGAAAGCAGTCGGCAAAAACAGAAAGTTAATATCTTTTTTCTTTTTTTGCTTATTTACGTTTTGAACAGGATTTTGAATGATGTATTTTGTAATTTAGTCGGCAAATTAAATTGTTCGGCATTTATTCGGCAAAGTCAGAAAAAAATTTGATTATTATAAAATTAAAGTAAGCATCAATGTAAAATCAATATAATATAGGGTATAATATAGGTATGCGATTTAAAATGTATCTTTTGGACATTTTTTCAATGGCTATTTTAAAATAGATATTTTCAGCTGAATTTGGTACAGGATCATAATTATAAGTACGAGAGAATAATAGCAAATAGATGTCTCTTTGAACTTTTAATTTTTTAACAGACCGAATAACTAAAATTTTTCTATAATATAAAAAAAAAACAATTAATTATATATTTTTTTTAAAGTTATTTTTAACCAGGGAGTCAAAACGGGTTTGAACCCGGGGTGAAAACCCGTGTAACCCGCAAAATATTAAAACCGTGTTAAAGCCGAAACCCGTAACCCGGAAAAAGTGATACACGTTTTTTAAACCCGT